>JAVHNF010013302.1:0-11674 GCA_034783455.1 Micropsitta finschii
GATCTATGATGTCACATACAGATAACATACAGAGTTATTAGCAGAGAAAGAGGCACATTCAAAGGGATCACTATTAAAGCATTTTGAATTTACCTCCTCCATAATACAAGGCTCAGAAATCCTTATTATTCTGGTTTACATAAGCTAAACATAAGAAAACACTTTTTTCTTATTCAAAGATTTAGTTAAATTGTTTCTGCTGGCTTTTCACAACCAAATTCAGCCTAAAGGAAGATGTCATACCCAGTATGGAAATCTTATTATAATCCATTTAAGTTCATGAAAATGGAAACTGATTTAAACCAATCAGCAATATTAATAGTGCCAACAGCTAATAAGGAGTATCAAAGGTTGTCAAAAACACCAGGAAAGCTCGGAAGACTTATTGTTTTGACTATCATAAGGCTCACTGCACAGAACAGTGGAATCTTAGTATCAAATCCTTGCTATTTCTGATACCTAAATTCAGGGATGATGGAATTGTTACTTATATTTACACTATATTACATTAAGAAGTTCAAATTTCTGAACGAGATAAAGAAGTCGATAACTTCATGTATGTAACTTGTGTTTCATACAATTCTAAATGGTCGTATATTTTAAAAACTGAAATGTATTTGATCCAGAAGATAACAGTGAAGGCAACAATTCCATCATTACAGGTATGGGAAGAAATACATTGAAGGCCATGAGAAATTTTTATGAAGAGGACGACAATGATTCATGCCAACAATTATTTCCCCTTGCTGCAATAAAAAGAACAAGTACACATTCTTACAGTAAAAAGTGACAGAAACTTAATGTCTACTGTAAAGAAACTCAATCCTACGAAATTCCTAAACTCCAATTACTGATACTTGCTTAAATTACCCTGAGTGTGAGAATAAAAAAAAAAGGGAAAATTAAAGAATCCAGGAGTGACTCAAAGAACCAAATACCATTAAATCTCACTACAGAACTGGTGGGCCTATTCAAGGCTTGATGTTAACTTTTGAGAAGCAACACATCACAAGCCTGTTTGAGCTCTATAAGGCATCAACACATAGCTCAAAGTCATACATTTATGCAACACATATATTTTTAAAGTCCTATAGTGATCTTCCTCGTCTTAGTTCTTAAGGAAGTTGACATGCAACATGAAGTTTTCAGATTAAAATACAGGAAAATAAAACTAGCAAAAATGATCAGTTTTCAGAATGGAATGAACCTTTCAACAGATCTAAGCATTAGTGTTAATAGAAATATGATAAATAACAGATAAAAATGCTCTGAAAGAAAGCATAATAATGGAGCAGACAAAGTTTGATGCTGACAGCCAACTGAATTATTTAGAACAGATAGAATTAAAGCTGACAGTCAACACTGCCAAAGGATTTCACAGTAATGAAACTGACAAAAAGGCAAATAATGCTCTTGAGGAAAAAAGCAAGCTAATTCACAAACTACTAGTCAAAAAAGAAGTAGGCCTACATAATTTAACACATAAAAAATAGTACACTTCATGTGTTAAAGTCTTAAAAATTTGACAAAGGGAACTTCCTTACTGTGAGTTTAAGACAGATAATACTGTTTTGATATGGCTCTACAGTATTTGCATTTGGAAACTGTAAGCTGCTTTTCATCTTGATGTTAATGTCACTGACTGAGAAAAAGAAACAAAATTATTGATAACCAAAGCCACTAACCTTGCAATCCAGTATTCATACTGAATGGTTTTACAAAATAGATCTTTTAATCCTTTGATGGCTTGAAGTACTAATTCTCACAAAACACCCACACCTTTTTGTCAGATAACTTCAGACCTGAACAACAGTAAATGACATGAACATGAGTAAAAAGCTCAGAAGCCTTTGCTTCCCAAAGGCAGCTCTTTGTTCCTAGCAAAGTCTTAAAGCTTTTGCACTTGGAAGCATCCACAACTGCAGTCATCCCAGCAGCCACATGGGGTGACTCCCTGCACTGCCTCAGCTCACTTTAGTTCACTTCAGCTTTTAGCTGAATAAGAAGTCTGTGATCAAGAAGGGCACTTACGCTTGAGGAGGGAAGAAAAGCACTGACTTCAAAGTATTCTTGGGTTTATGCTCCTCTGAAACTTTCCACCTGTTTACTTAGTGGTTCCAAGATTCATTCCTGGAACAAGTTCTCAGAACCAGTGGTTCCAAGATCTGTTTCTGTGAGCACTACTCCTTGCTGCAGTTTTCTGCACACGTGCTGTATGGGAATGCTTGATGAGAAGAATATTCCTCATGGATCTGATGAAACAAAAACTAACAGAATGGATTTTTGCACACAGTAATTGGCACTGGGCGTTAGGAAGAGTGCAAGTACAAGTCACCATTAGATGAATCTTGCATTTGACAGTAGATTAATTTACCTGAGCTGCAGGCTGTTAAACCACACTATGACTATTTGGTTTAAAAGCTGATAGTAAATCTATCATTTCATAATTCATTTGTAGTTTTTATCTCCATAGACATCCACAGTGTATCAATAAGACCTGTAGTTTAGCTCTAGATTCCTTAAGAAGGTAACTCATTCTATTTTTAAAGCTGCTGCCTGATAATTTTATTTGATAAGCCTGGGATCTTTTTGCCAAGAGTGAATAACTGTTCCCCTATTTGCCACTCTTTTCCTGATTGCTTAGGTTTTAGTCTCTAATTTGGTATATACTTTTGGAACTGAGATGGTCAGAACTACATTTAATGCTCAAGATGGAAGTGAAACACAACTTTGAGAGACAGGTTTCTTTTTTGTTTCCACTACGCATACACATAAATTTGTCCTTTATTTCTCACTCTTAACTTCACCTCTCAGAGCACTGCCAAGCAAAGAGGTGATATTTTCAAATTACTTACAATGCCAGCAGGCTCCAGGAGCAAAATGTCAGTAACTACAGCCTATCACTGCATATACAGAACCAGACTTTGGCTGCATGCTGTCAGAAGTTCCTCACATCCATCAAGATAAACACAATAGCCTGGAAGTAGATCTGAAAATTAAGCGTCAGATACAGCAGTGAATAATATTTGAACTAAGTCCATTTAGGTACATTTATCCTTTCAGAGTGCTTTTATCAAAGACTGCTTTCATATCTAGAGTCACCCATCACTAAGTGCTCTTAACATGCAACCACAAAAGCTTCCCTCTGTAAGGTGAGGGGCCAGTAGAAGTCTAAGCTCTTCCTCACTCTTGGGTGGGGATGCTTTCTCTGTGTACAAATACCTGACAGGAGGATGCAAATACCAGACGCTTCTCAGCGGTGCCCAGTGACAGGAGAAAAGTCCAACAAATGAGCACAGTAACAGAATGTAACTGTGTAAGCATTTTTATAGCCAAGGGCAGAGTAATAATACTATTGCCACTGCTTAACAAGAGGCCATAGGCACTGTGATTATGCCTATGTTCATTATACACAGTCCCAGTCCTAGGCTGTTAGTTATTAACATGTTATGAGTACCTGCTCTGTGAACTGAAGCTTGGTACCAGGTGTCTTTTCTTATAATGCAATTTAAATGTGGGATGATATAATAGCAAAGGCCTTGAAAATGTGCTATGTCTGATAAACTTATTTCAGCTAAGACTTACCGCTTTGTGCCAATACTTTGCACTTAACATGTACCAGTATACTCTTTTTGTACTTTACATAGTATTTAATAGCAATTACAATAAACCCCCAAGCATTTTTAAAGATACTGAGTACTCCTTAAAGGAGAAATAATGGATCTCTGTTCCACCATGCTAGAAGAGGATACATATGCTACAGATGCCTTACTATATGCTCTTCTGGGTAACTAAAAGGTTTAATCTACCAGTTTTGAGATTAATAAATAGATAATTATGATTTTAAAGTAACAGATGACTTATTCTTGTTCTATTTCCCTTTAATTTTTACCAAATGTTTGTTCTCGCAAGGACAAACTCACAGCTACTGACTTCCCTTAGACCTGCAGAATAATTTCAGTTGGCACAATTCCTGTCAGCTAGTGCAAACCCTTCACAAAGCAGGGCCAGCTAGATCAGGCTGCCCAGGTAAATTCTGAACGCATCAGAGGACTGTGCTCCCACAGCCTTCCTGAGCCCTTATGCCGCCAGTACTCAACCACCTCACAGCAAAACTGCCTTCCATTATGTCAAAGTGGAATTTCCCTTGGCTTCTCTTCCCGAGACTGAGCAATGCTGTTCTCTTAGCTTCTCTCCATTCAGGAGAGTGAGGACTCCACCGATGTCCTTCTGGAAATCCAGGCAGACTCTTCCAACCAAATGGCATTTCTCCACATTTCCTGCTTCAAAGAACTTCAAGCTCACTCTCTTACAAAACATTTACCAAAGAAGATCACCTCAGAAGTCCGTCCACCCTTCCTTCCATTTTCTATGAATGCCCTTGTCCCACCTACAGGTTCACACTGACAAGACAGCTTGGCAGTAACCCACACACATACCATCAACCTTTAACACACCTTCATCAGTCTTTATCAGAGAAACAAATTTCTTGCTAGTTTCTCTGTCTAAATTTCTAAATTTCTCCCAGTCTAAATTTCTCCCAGTACCTAACACAAAACTGCACAGAACATGGTACCTTCACTTACCAGGAAGATAGGAGGCAAAAGACTATCACAGGAAGATAACACAGCCAAGATCTGCCCTCTTTCCCTCAGTCTTTCTGCTCTCCCTGATGAAGTATTGATCCTTTTCTCAGTCCTCTGTGACTCTTATTTCTAGCCCTATTTCTGAGTGTCTCTCAGAGAAAGTAAAGAAAATGAAAGAGAAGTCCTAAAAAAAAAAAAACAAACCTACAAAAGAGAAGTTATTCTCTAAAGATTTGCAACTGATATGACAGGCTCTAGATACTACAAAATAAACCCCCAAACTACCTCACAAGAAAGAAAACAAAGCAACAACAACAAAAAGATAGGAACAGAATCCTTTCAGCACCTTTCCTCCCTCAGAGCACCAGGCCAGGCCTTGCTGCGGGCTGTGACACACACGGGTACTGCCAAAGGCCTGACAAAACTCCACAGGCCCAAAAGGCCAGTGCCCTGCATGAGGCAAACATGGACTGAGATCTTCCCGTATCACTTATGTGATGGAAAAAAGCCAACCCAGACATGCTAAACAATAATAGTAAAAAAGACACTTAGGGGGCACTGCAAACAGAGCTGCAGCAGAAAGCTGAGGAACTTCTAATGATGCAAGCTGGCGTCCTTCATAAAATGCAATCGGAGATGTTGAAACACCTTCAAAACAACTATCTAAACCCATTTGATTCCCCTCATTAAATGAAAGCCACCATCTACATGAAAAGTTTCTGTGCTTCTTTCAATTTATCCAAAAAAAGGAAATGAGACATGCATTTCTGTCTATAAATACGCTGCTTAATAAATTCTGAATTATTTAAACCAAATCCAACTGATCTTGGGTATAAAATGTCCCAATAAATTTTACAAAAGCAGGTAGGTGAACAGAACCCAAAGAGGTCACTCAGGCACGGTCTGAACCATGACCCCAATGTCTGTTAATCTATCTCAGCCTTTAACTGAGCCTGGAGAAAGACACACACACTCACACTGTGAATACTGCCGCTTCTTCAAGAAGAGCTTTAGATGGAGCGCAAGTACCTCTTCTCCAGCAGTGTTTGCCTGCATAGCTTTTCTTGTTTCCAAAAAGTTACAACCTTCTTCCAAATCCTTTGTAGGATTCCATGGCATTCAGAACATCATCTCTCATACAGAGCATCTCACACTTCACAAGTACAATCAGCAGCTTTTGCGTAATTCAGTAGTCGATCAACACAGATACACTAGAAATAGCTTTTCATTAGTTCAGCTTCTCATGAAATCACTTATTTAGAGTATATTAAAGACTAAAGTATTTATCGACCATGACCGTGAAAAGACAATGCAAAAAAAAAAAAAAAACCCAAAGCAATGCCTTTATCCTTCTCTCCTCATTTAAAAGTATGCTAGATGAGAGTTCTCCTTTTTCACATAATTCTTTCTTCTGCTTTGCTAGGAAAAAATAAAATTGTTTCCTCTTCCTGGAGTGTTAGCTCATTCCAATCCCTCTTTTTACTTCTTCACTATCCAAACACATGTATAGAAGTTTTTCTTTGTCTAAAGAATTGAGAAATCACATGCAAAAAATACATTATCTTTGTGCTTTGTGCCCAACTTAAGATGCTCTGGGCAACCTTGATTTAGTTTCTTTGTTTGTTAACTCTGATGAGTCACCAACTTAACACACCCATCTACTATTCTGTCTAGCTTCATTAGAGGCAGAAAATAGAACTCATTTGGAAGTGAACAGGAGCTATATAGCTGAAATTATCTTATTGCTGAGGTCTGCAGCTCTTGCTACAGCAAATGAACTAGGCAAGCAAGTGCAGGAAGAACAAAGGTGGTCTTAATTCAATCGATTAGGATGCTGTAGACTGCTCTTTTCTTTCACTTCTGAGCTCCTGTAAGAGTCTGCACAGGACTGTTTCAAAGATGGTCCATAACGGCACATTGTCCATTTTCCAGGTATCTACCTTGCAGTCTCATTGGCTAATTCACAAAAGTGTAGCACACAGACAATTGTAACTGTGTGTACACTGACTAGTGCACATGTACTAATGTACATGTAACAGTCTTCCACATAGGTAAAAAAAAATCCCTAAACTTAAGAGAAAGGGAAAAAAGCTTGAATTAGCCCTTCCTTTGCGGAGACAATAAAGAAGAGGACTTAAGCTAGGGTCCAGCTTTTTCCTTATCACAAATACATTTATATTCTGCAAAATTAAGAACTTCCAAGTTTCCATTCCATGAACTTCAAGAAATCTTTTAGCTACTCTGAGTACAATCATTAAGGCATCTGAAGGGACGGAGTAGGAAAATCAGTTAACAGCTATGGCTCAAACATGTAATATGTTGTCTGAAAAAAGTATCCTCAAAGGGAGTGGCACTGACACTGTATCTGCTGTCTTAAAAGCTTTTTATATCAATGACTCTGTGCCTGGATTAGTCATTTACAGAGCAGAGACAGGATCTTTATTTATAAGGGATTTACAAAGAAAAACTAGACAAAACTACAGGAAAAAGACCCTGAGGAATGTTTTTTCTTTTCCTTTGTGATTGAACTTGGCCACTATGGGAAAATAAGAGGAAGCATCATATTAAAAGTGAAGTTAAAACAACACAATGAATAGTTGCTCAACATGCCTTGGCATGGGTAAGAAAACAAGAGAGCACATACTAGAGCCAGAATCAGTAAAAGCCTGGATATGCTTGAAAAACATATAATGCAAGAGGGAACTGTCAGCTCGGAACTGAGAAAAGATAACCTGCTGGAACACACACAGATCACAAGCAGCACTGACCAGACAAATATAACTGGGAATGTGAACAAAGGAGCAGAAAACTGAGAAAGACCAACATGTAACTTGCTTCTCAACAATGGATACCTCTGATTCACTACGGAGTATTTGACAACAAAATGTAAAAAAAAAAGATACACCTAGTTAAACTTAGTAATACTAGAAAAAAAAAAACCCAAATCTTTACATAAGTGATAAAGCAGCATGTGCTGAAGAAAAAGTGCTGAAAAACAAATAGTAATATATATCTAGAAATAGTAATACATAGTAATAGCAGATGATATACAAGAGGGAATGAAGAGTTTGACTACATTAATTAAAACAAAGATAACTCAAGGGGAAAAATTAATCAAGTACCACTAAGGAAAAGGGAAAGAAGAAAAACACAGAGGAACATTGCAAGCAAGGAAGGTTTAATTTGGAAGATGACTTTAAACCTTATTTACATTCTCCTCTCAGAGTGCTTTACCTTACAAATTTTAATATCGGTATTCTTTGAAATGGGGTGTTTTGCTCAAATTAAAAAAGGCCCTGTAAATACATCTCGAATTATCATGCCACTAATACTCTTCCTTGTAGATATCCAAACGCAAAACACCACTTACACAGCTATAGAATAAAGGAGCCACCTTACTCTTCTGGTTGTGTCTTACAGCTTGATGGAAAAATCTTTAAAGTGACAAAATACAAAGAACATAAAATATTTTAACATACCTACAAGCTAATGTTTTATGTGTAAAGCATATTGAATTTTCTTAATGTTCTGTAACAAATTGCTCAGAATTCTGCCTACAACCCCAACTTTCAACACTTCATACAAACTTTCCTTTGAAGGCTTTTCAATGCTCCCTCTCCACCACTATCAGTTTATGATGTCTGGAAGTATTAATATCAGGATATCTTTACTGAAATATGCTCACCTTTTAAAGGCTAACCATAACACTGAGTTTTCTGTACAGTACCCTTTTATTTTTTGGCATAACTACACTCTCGGCTGTAACTCCATGTCAACACAGACTCTGGTAACTGCTTTGTTGTCCTTCTCACATGAAGTTTTCCTTGAAGTCTAGAATAAAATCAGCAAAGGGTGCTGTGATAAACTCCTTGATGAAAGGATTAAAAAGCTGAGTCACATTTTTAATTCATGGCCCTGTTCAGCTGTATATTCTGGCTCTATCATTCTGCAGCAGCTTAAAGCAGCCCCACAACATACTCATCAGATAAAATAAGTATACTGCTATTTTGGCTGTTGGAGCAAAGCTAAACCACTGGGATGTACACCTGTCTGCCGCTCCTAAGCTCATCTATATAAATGTATCCTCACAGAACACATTCATTTCTCATAATTTTTGGAATCCATAACTTCTTCCTTTTGCCTTATACTTTCCTGCATTTAAAGGCACAAGTTTACCTTTTTAGCTTTCATTCCACTGTTACAGATATTTCAGTTTCCCCTCCTCCTTAAATTTTCCCTATTAATGAGATCTCATGCATGTAATTGATTTTTTTTTTTTCTGGGATGTTTAGTGCTTATTTTCTGTTATTATAGGCTGAGAAGAACTAAAAATAAACGCAGAGAGGTTTGCCCATTTTCAAAACACTTGCCACTTTACACATTTTCCATGAAATCAAAAATCTAAAAACATTTAAGGGTTAAATGCATTTCTCAAAGCAGTGCAATGTCTTTCACTGTTTCTTAACAGAATGAACTGCTAGCTTTGCTCAGCACAGGCAGGCACAGAGGAACACTACAAGGGGGTGAGGAGTGCAGATGCTCACCTCTCCCAAGAGCAGCAGTCTCCTTCAAAGCACTAGGAAACATTAACCACTTAGTAACAAACTCTGCATGTATTTCCCTAAGAGAAAGAGGATATCCATCTATGCATGTTAAATATAAACCTAAGCCCTGCAGTTTATGTCTAACATGTCTCATGTCTTCACAGCTCAGTATTAAACCTGGTCCATAGTATTGCTCTTGATTTTATAACCTATCGTAAGTGGAGCACAGGCAGTGCAAGTAAACTCAACTGTTAACACTGTATGCTACAATAAATACACTTCGAAATCATAACAGTGACTATATATACTAATATGCATTACATTATACTACATTATATTGCTATTACTTTAGTACACAGTTAAGATCAACTAACTTACTTTGAATCTCTTAAAGCTCTTCCTTCCTTCCCCAAAATTTTTTCTCTCTAAAATGTATTAAACACCTCTGTAATCACTGAGTTAAGCATACTTAGCTACCATTCAAGCACAAAAACATTGTCAAGACTAAATCCAACTTTAATTTTATGTCCCAATTAAGGAGATAAAAGAAAGAATTATGGCAATATATACATAGCATGCAAACTAGCACTACAAAGTAATCACTGGGCAACGTATCAGACAACCAAAACAATAAATACACCAAATTAAATTGATAATATTTACAGACTGTAAATATAGTTTCTTCAAGAGCAAACAGCTTGGACACAGCAATTATAACTCTACTCTGATAACACTTTGTGAACTGCTGAATCCAGGCACTGTCCCTTATCAGCAAACTGTTTACGTCAAGGCCTTATTTGAATACAGATACCTCAGAAACATAGGGCAGAAGTCACAGCTGAGATAGCAGGTAAAGAACCATGGCATCTAAGATCAGGTCATATGTATCACATAAATGGAGAGTCATTCTTTGATCTTAATTGATGCATTTTTTAATAGAAAGGAATAACTGGAAAGAAACGAAAAACAGTTGTGAAAAGAGAGTTTTGAGAAGTTTCTATAAAATTCCATGTGGGACAGAGAAGGTTTATATTGAATTATTTGTTATGTCTAGAAAATAAATTCCAGGGAAGTAGCCAGTGAAGTATCGCAGCTAAATAAAGTGATTTTTCCACACAGCACGGAAGTATAATCCAGCTGTCACAGGCTACCACAGAAACAAGGAAAAGGTTAAAAAAAAAGAAGGGTTGAAAATTAGATATCAAACAAATTTAAGAGTGAGAACATCCTTCACTGCTATTAGACAAAATGGTTTGCAAGTGCTTACAATGGGCCTGGGCTGGTATCCTTCCTGTTTGACACATTCTTCTGTACGTGCTGTTAAGTGAACCAGACAGGACATACAGAGTGCTTAAAAAGAGCTCGTGTCCTCTTCCACCACCACCACCACAACAAAAAGTACTTGTTTGACAAAAGTAGAAGTAACCACAAGTACGCGTCATAAATTAAACTCTAACCCATGGGTTTAGTTCTAAATTGTGAAAAAAACACATCCAATACGGAAACATCATATAGTGGAAAATAAGCTGTATTCTGCATACAACACCAGTAAGTCAAATTTCTGCATCAGCTACAAACCTTCTCCATCTTGATGCTAGCCCCAGAACACTGGAGTTCCAACAAAAATTTAAACTTAAAAAAATAAAATTATAATTACAATAATAACAGATTATAAAAACAAAAAGCAAAGCAACTCACCCAAGTTTTCTGCATCATATTGTTATAAACCCACTGTAACTCAGATAAAGAATTTAAGACTGTTTGAATCTCTTATGATTCCTCTGTAATCAGGACTTAAAATTCCAATTTGTTATTGAAATATCTACAAGTGGCACCATCAACTGATTGACATATATTTTCTTCTGTATATTAACAGAAATTATTACATCTTCTGGAAGTAAATTCAGTGGAGACTGGTTGAAAATACTTACAGTTCAACAGCTGCTTGGAAAATTACAAATGAAAGTGTTGCTGATCCATGAACTCCATCTTCTCATAATTCACAACAAAAAGCTACTCACTGGTCACTTACCCAAATCAGCAAACAAATAAGCAAGATACGAAAACAAACTTAGACCTTTCCTCTGAACCTGGGAAGAATGTGGCTTGCCAGCAGTCTACCAATGATGCCATATCAGGGTGAAATTAGAACTGACTGAGGCATAATAGTTGAATTTCTTTTCTTTTCTCTTTAAAAGCAAATGTGCTAGCGCACGAGTCCCTGCTTTGAACTGGACAATGAAAACCTGAATACAACATGGCAGCGTGCGCTTGCAGCCCAGAAGCCAACCATGTCCAAGCAATGTGATCAGCAGGTCAAGGGACGGGATTCTCCCTCTATACTCCACTCTGGTGAGAACCCCCCTGCAGTCCTGCATCCAGCTCTGGGGGAAACAACACAAAAGGGACATGGAGCTTTTGGAATGAGTCCAGAGGAGGCCACAGAGATGCTGCAAGGGCTGGAGCAGCTCTGGAGACAGGCTGAGAGAGCTGGGCTGGTTCAGCCTGGAGAAGAGAAGGCTCCTTAAGGGGAGACCTTAGAGC
>JAVHNF010013328.1:6332-18975 GCA_034783455.1 Micropsitta finschii
TGTGCTTCTTCTGTGCACAGAGCAAAACACCAGTTATGCCTGCGCACAGAGAGGTTTCAAGCCCAGCAACAGACTTTGAAGCCTGAAGCACTATTAATCTGAGACTTATTACAGTAAGAGAGAGAGAAGGAAATAAATCCCTTTTTCTAGCACTACTAACTCAGTGTAATGGCCCAAGAATGACAAGCTAAACATTACTCTAAAATTATCAGGCTTCGTTTCTCATGACAGATGGCAAGCAGCAGATTGCACTTTATCTTTTTAAGCTGACCTGACTCCAAACAAGGAATGCACAGAATGCCCAGGCCCTCTGCTCCCTCTGTGTAGCAAAAACTCTGTTGTATCATGATGCAATATTTAGCACTTTGTTCTTCTAGTGCTTGGGCCAAATTCACATTCAGAGCAAGCTGGTTCCCTGGAAAAAGAAATGAAATATAATCTGAAGCCATTCCTCTTTGCAGACCTGTGCAGCATACGCCTGTGTTGATTCTGGAGGAGAATGCAGGGCTTGGTTAGGATGAAGCACTTCAGAAACATATATCATCAACGTATCTCTTGACCTGAGCTTTGATCAGCTTCTTTTACTGTCCGGCAGAACAGTTGGTAACCACTAAAACATTTGGAATGATGTCATGGGTACAGAGGGGATTGGCCTGAGTATAAGACAGTCAAATGCCTTTACAATGAAGACACTCCTCTGTCTGTCAAAGGCATATCAGACTAATGACAAGCCAACACTTTATAGGTGCCTAAAGACTTTGCAAGTGGTCAAAATCACGAGGGATAACAACGTATTTTAATTTCTCTTGAACAACTTCCATTTATCCTCACAATTTCATTATAAATTTTTGTATTTTTAGTGGGATTTTTCCCCATTTACTTCCCTCCTGATAGAAAAACTGCCTAAATAAAACTTTCCTTCTGTATTTTCTCATTATTCTTATCAGTGTATACTTCAGCTCCTAGAGAAGGAAAAGAAGCAGCAAACTGAGTTAAACACTGAAACACCATAGCTAGTCCAGTTTTGAAAACTAAAGATTGGAATAGTATTCAATCAGAATTAAAATTAATTGAGTTGATGAAAGGCTTGGAAAGTGAGGTTTATCTTTTCAAAGAACGTTCATGCCAGTTGCTAGTCTCTGTAGAAGCTGTAGTGTACTGATCAGAGGAACCAGTCCAAATATTCAAAAGGCATAGAAATACATATCTGAGAGAAGTAAATAAAAACACTTTATTATGTTCAATGCTAATGAATTACTACTTTAGAACAAAACCCCACATCTTAATTTAGATTAATTAATTGCTGATTAATTATTACTTATTTAATAATTAACCCACATCTTAATCTCTCCTTTATTTGTGTATCATTCCTTTAATAAGTCTTTCCCCACCTGTATCATAAACTTGGACTGGATATATTGGAAAGCATCAACTGCAAACGAGACTGCAGCAAAGCGGAGCACAGGAGAGCCTGTCCTAGGAGCGCAGGGTCTTTACTCTGAAGCTGCAGCAATCCCAGGTTGGCCCTATCAGTCTCAATGCATAAGAGAGATATTGCTGGGATCATAACTCTCTGTGGCTGTATTTTTGGTAGGTGGCGAGCGTGCACTACACTACCCAAAGATGCAGGCCCTAAACACCTAGACTGAGGACTTAGGAACACTGAGGAGGGGTACTACACTTCTCTTCAAACCCACAAGCCTAGGTTACACAATCAGCACAACTTGTGCCAACTGCCTCACTTTTCTTTGTTAGGCAAGGACCAAAGCTTGCTTCAGGGTCATTTCCCTTGACTTGTGGCATCCACCATGTCAGTCAGGTTTCTCTTAGGAAGCTGGGAGAAGCTGAGCAGCCTGCTGCATCTATGGAAAGGTGCAAACTGTTTTTTGTAGCCCACTGATTTGGAAGATGTAGTGACCATCTTATCTAACCAGCAAAACAGACTTGTCCCTTGTTGCATTGTTTCTAAAGAAGAGGATAGACAAGTTCATGTAGCATCCGAATACTGTAGTCCTGCATTACTGGTATTTCTCAGCAGGACCCAGGGTAAAGCTCCTATCACTCGCCAAGGCTGTCATCATGTCCACCAAAATAAGCAAACATCCACATGGCTGTTTGTCTCCTGCCATGCCCTCAAATATTTTCTCCCATTTCAAAGGGAGAGTACAGGGACAGGGTTGCAACATCCAGACTCTGGGTGGGAAAACTTGCTCATCATCCCACATTTCCAAATATCTTTAATGCTTCTTAAGGCTTAAGTTACTTTTCCATAAGCAAAGCATATGGATTTTCTTAATTCATGCATTTAATACAAGTATTATGCAGAATTTATTCACCTGTTTCATATAACACTGTATCTCTTTGTGCTGCAGAAAGTTTAATGAGATAAAGCAGAAATATAGGGTAGAAAAATGGCACTGCAGTTTCTGCTCTGTTTGTCAGTAATGTTTTGTTATTACAAGAATGCTTGGGGTTGTATTTTTTCTGTGCTGAGATTGTGTTTTAATCTTTTGTAAGACCAGTTGTTTAGATCCCATTTGGAAGGCTGTGGAGAAAATGTTCTTTTCATAAAAACAATCCAGTTCTTCTGTAAATATCTGCTGTCATATTTATCCTTTTGGAATTAAATTCCTTTTTTTTTTCTTAATTAAACTTGCTACCAGAGGAAGCAGGAGTTGCAAAAACTGTTTAAATAGGTACCATTTGTGAATTTAAATAGTTTCAGATTGTTTTGTTTGAAGGCTTAAGTAGTTTCATAATTTCTGGGGCTGTTTTGTGAGTGGTTTTATACGGAAATAGACAAAAGCATGCTGAAACTACACATAAGCAGTGGAGAAGGGGGAGGAGGACAGTTGTTTTAACAAGGGCTGGAGATCAGAATGGGAGGATAAATCTGTGAAGATAAATGAATTACATGTATGTGAGTTGCAAAAGGAGGAGGGAGTCACTCTGCACATTTGGAAATGATAAGAAATATCAGGCTGTCCTGTGATCTCACAGTCCGGAGCTGTAAATCCAGGGAGAAAAGGAAGATCAGTAAACCACATCTTGGATTAGGATGTGAGCCTTCAATGAACATGACAAGGTAGCTGTCTTTACTACAGGCTAGGGGTGGCTCATCAGGCACCACGTCATAGACACCTTCAGATTTTTACTGCTACTTAATATCTACTTATAGGAGCACTTGAAGATAAATCACATAAAGATAAATCACTCACAAAGAAGAAAAAAAAAAGCAAAGAAAGAAGCAGAAACATAAAGAAAACAGCAAAATGAGAGAATTACATTTGCTAAGTAGATTAGACTCTACCCTAATGCACTCCACTCCGTATCACTGCATTCAGCATGATCCCCTGAGCTGCATCCCTTCAACCCCAACACTGCTTCTCTCTTTCCTGTCTCCCCCTCTCTCCATGGGGCTTTGTATCAGTGACATGAACGAAAGAAGAGAGAGGTAAAATAACCTGCCTTTACAAACCCATATGGACACTGTGGCCAAGGGTGGCAGATATGGGCACAACCTGATCTCTGGTCTCCTCTCTTCCCAAAGCACTCTTGTCATCACAGTGGAGGTGGTCACCTGGACGCCAAGCAGTGGGGTGCCAGGCCTTCTGCAATGCACCAAGGGTGATATGCTCTTAAAGATTTTGGGGCTCACAGACTTCAGTGTTAAAATACCTTAATTATCCCCTCAAAGTACATGAAAGGGGAAAAAAATGACCACACTGAGGTTCCAGTAAGTTTGTGAAATTTTCCTCCAGCACCATTTTAGGGTATTGCTGCTCTCAGCAAGTGTCCTGGTAACCCTGTGCAAGCACATGCAGATAAACATCCCTGCTTTGCATGGTTTGCCTGAGCCAGGTTGGCAAGAGACACTGTACCCACTGCTTTGAAAATCTGGCTGCAGTGGTATAACCGTGTCACAAGACTGGTCCCTAGGGACTTTCCAGCATTAGCTCCTCTGTCTGAGACACATTTCTTTGTTTTAGCTCAGTTGTCCTGCCCAGCATCATCTCCCCCTCCACCAACTCCTTAAAACCAGACTGCTGTTTGAAGAATGACTTCAGCCTCACGAGATCAGAAGCTGTGGGTAGTCACACACAGTGATGCAAAGCCTCTGAGGTAAATGATGATACAATGAGCAGGGAAATGGGAAATCAGACCCATGTGGCTTTCCTGAGGGTGTTTTTTGTATTTGCTGCCTTGTTAAGAAGCCCCTCCCGAAAGTCACCAAAGGAAGTAAAAATGGGTTCATGCTACTCCTCATTCATAAGCCCTGTTTTAACATAGTTTTGATTCACTCCACATTTCATTTTTTGTGGCACACAGGATAGCAACTGCCAATAAAACTCGTGAGTTTATTGTTTCATTACTAGGAGCAGTGTTTGAGTTGGCCATTTACTGCTTAAGTCTATTGTTCCCAAGCTGCAGCTGATAACAACTTACAGGCAGAAGCTTTGGGTGTTCATTTGTCTCCAGCTTCCAACACTTGCATATTTTATTATAATTTGGTTATCTGAACAGGGCTGTTTCATCTCTCCCTGTTGTACAGCCACAAATCTGCTTCCTCCAAGCTCCTAAGTTACAGCAAACTCCTGATTCAGCCTACAGTTCCTTTGAGCTCTGAGTACCAAATGCTGCAGTTTTAAAAGGTTAAAACCAGAGATGAAACCTGATTGTTATTCCATTCATGTGCTTTAAATTGGTTGTTCTGTTTATTTTAGAGACCTCAACTCATGCAATGAAAGAGCAAGTGTCCTTTCTGCAGAATCAATCTTGCTGCACTCGGCAGCACCCTGCTTTTCTTTACCTTTCTTTTTTAGAGCATCACTGAGATCTTGCCTTCACTGAAAAATCAACACGACCAACAATTAGCACATGCCATTAAATTAAGTGCTATACATTAAATCCTGTAAGTTCTGACCAGTTGTGTTTTAGCTGTGGCTGATTGGTTCAGGGTCCCACTTGTTTAAGGACCACTTACAGATTACAATATTCCCTTGTTAGAGGGTGCATGCAGGCAAGCACCATTCCCATGCTGACAGTCCTTTCATGTCTTCCCATTGCATGCCCAGCACTAGTAGATACACTCTCACATGCTCTATGGGGCAAGAATCGATAGTGTGATTCAGTTCTTCCAGGATTTAGACAGAGAGGTTGAGCCACAGAGGTGTCAGAGGCCATGTAATGAAAGGGTGGGGACACCTCACTGTGTGGCCTAAAGTGGCACTCAAGATGGATGAGATGGAAAGGAAAAACTCAAGTGTGGGCAACACAGTTAACACTGACAGGGACCCAGGGACAGATTTGCCACTTATGTCAGCCTTATTTCCTTGTTCATATACCCCTTCCATGAATCAGGGAAATGAGGTAAGTCCTGCCAAGAACCAAAATAAAGCCTCAGTGTCATTTAATTTCACTTGAACAATCTTTAAGTCTTGACCAGCTTTCTGCAGGGAGATGTATCCCCATCACTTGTTTGGGAGCCAAAATACTAGCTTAACACCACAACTATTTGTGCTGTGACCCACAAATGTCACAAATAGCCCAAAACTGCTTCTAAAGTGTCTTTAGAAGATAGGTAAGGAAAGCAAGGATCACGTTTTTGATGTAAAGACAGCAACTTCAGTGGCAGGGATAAACAAGTACTCATAACTCAAAAGAACAGGGGCTTTACCCCATGCAACCTGAATAGCCAATGTACAGCCTGAAATTTCCTTTCCCACAGGGCACTGAGCTGCCTCTTACCACCAATCCAGCACAGAGATCAATACTTTGCATTCAGGTACCATGCCTACATGACTTTTTAAGGAGCTGTATAATGCCATCCCCTTTAGGAGCACAAGGACATTTGAATGGGTTTGACTGCAGAAGCAGTCCCTATCTCAGTAAAATTTGCTTAGCTAAATCACACATAAGGTGATTTGCAGTTGCTTAAAGAAAAAGGCAGTGTAAATTGATGCATTTTAAAGGCTTAGGACAGAAGTATCTTCTATTTGTATTATTATAAGTGGTGTGAGAAGTTTCATAAAGCAAAGCACTACCTTTTAATTTTTAAAGTAAGTGGACAATGCAAACTTGTGGCAAACTGCAGTAGTCCTCCTGAGTCTGGGTAATGTATTGGGATTTGACATCCAGTTACATCTCAGGGCATTCTAGGAACAGAGATAATGTTTCTGGTGCCAGGCCAGGTTAAATGCATCTGACAAGATAGACCATGCAGATGCTCAACTGGACAGATGAACAAACTTGATGTTATCCTATTTTTGGATGTCAGACAGAGCTTATTCTGTTCTTACAAAGCAAGGACATAAGAGAGATAAAGAGGAAGTTGTTTACCGCAACAATGGTATTCATGGCTTGTAATGCTCTTCCAATTACAAGAAGCAGACAATTGTTCATCATAAATGTTAGAGAGAAAGCAGAAAGAAGAGAAAAAACAGCTTGCCATGATCAGGAATAAAAAGGCTGAATGTGAAATTGTGCACTCACATAGGTTGATGCACATTTGGCATGTCTCCACTGTAATCAGCAGTTAGCCTGTACTTGCACCCATCTACACAACAGTTGAATCCAACCTCAAAAGTCTCCCCCTGTAATTGTGGCAAATGCCACTTCACAAAACCCTCTCTTTTGTTCTCCCAAGAGCACTGGGCTCTGCCCCTTTCCAAACAAATCTCTGCTTAAAACTCATAACAACGAAAGTTTATACCCTTTCCTCTCTTGTCTGCCACACAGTTTATTTGCCTAGGGACTTCCTAGGAGGAAAAAATTAGCAAAAAAGCAGATTCCAGCTATATCGAGGAGCCTCCGACTTCTATTTGCATCTTGCTGAAGGCCATGTTTGTTCTGGGGTTGAGTGATGGCTCACCCTGATTTCGTCCTGCTATTACTTTCAGAGGAACTGCATTAGTGTAAAGCTGGAATAGCACAATTGTGAGTCAGGCTCTTTAACCTGGGCTTTCTAGAGGGCAGGGGCCCGAGGGACCAGAAGGTGGGTCCCATAAAGAAGGCCCAAAACCAAAGTGTTTTCAAGCTTCTTCAACCAAATAGCATGTACAACTGGGGGAATCAAACCACAAAACCCTGAGGTTTTAGCAAGACTTTGTGGGCCTTTTTGTGAAAGTGGCTTTCTAGACATGTCCAAGCAGCAGCCAGTAAGACTCGCTTTATATGGTTGTTCAGTCAGCCTTAGCAGATAAAACTGATATTCCTCACTTCTCATTTGGGTGTTTCTGGCTGAGACATGCAGAGTATGTTATGGTAGGGAGTGCACCACCTTCAAAACACAGAATAGAAAGACCTCAGAGAGCTTCCATCTGCCCCAGAGTCATGTGTGACCATAGCTGCATTATGAAATAGCAGTAATAATATCTTCCTACTGCATCTTACCACAAAGCTTTGTGACGGCTGAAAAACACATGTGGGGATTGATGGAGGTGCATCCAAAAGAGAGCAGAGACAAAGGGCAGTGAGCTGCCTGTTACCCAGAAACTGCAGCTGCTCTTCAGCACGCATAAGAAAAACACTTCTCCATCCCAAGGAGAAAAAATCCCTACCATATTAATCACCATCAACGATTAGATGAACAACAGTGATTTCATTTGTTTAACGTTTTTATTTTACATGAAGTTACACCAACAAAACCACTTCTTTTCATCATATTCTTAGGTTTTTCTGATAAGGAAACTCTAAGGACACATGGGAGGCTTATCTTTCCCATAGTGCAGCACCTGAGACAATACCAAAGCAAAGGAACCTTTCTATTTTCCCTGCCCATGAGAGAGGGCTTGGAACTAGATGATTTTAAAGACCTTTCAAACCCTACCTATTCTATGATTCTATGATTTGCCTAGCATCCCAAATCCTCCCCACAGCACCATCTGGAAAAAGGTGTTGTGAGCACTTGATCTCAACCAGGTACCTATTGGTACAAGACAGAAGCTGTAATGCTGCACTAATCTGTGCAGGGTCTCAGAGAAATAAATCTCACTATTTAAACTCACTGCAGTCAGAGACACTGTGAGATGCAGTACAGTAATGTATCAGTAAGGCAATGGCTGCTACTAAGATATGTTCCTGATATATGAGTGGCCTTTCTCTGATTAGTGTGAAAATATGGTCAAACCTTTGTAAAAAATCATTTTTTCTTAGCTGGTTGATAAGAAAGCTGGTATTTTCAGTCCAAGACAAAGCCATGAATCAGAAGTCATGAATCAAATGACTAACCACAAGAGATAAATTGGGTATGATCTTCCCTAGCTCAGCCATGCCAAAGAACTTAGCTTAATAACATTGGTTGACACTGGCACCATCCCAGTGGTTCCAAGCACTTCCTTATTAATGTGAATGTTTTTGATTCAGCACTTCCACAGTTTCATAAACATCGAGGCTGACATCATTTAAGCTGCAAAAATCATTTATAAGCATTAAATCTCAATGGCAAAGCTAACCTGAGGCTTGAGCTAAGCCTTGATATATGCACTGAAGGTTTCTACAAACCAGGCTACGGGACGCCTTCAGCACAAAACTTAATTACTCATTTACTTCTTCCTCTGTAACAGAACAAGTTAAAGCCCTGGAACAAAATCTTCAAGCTCCACCATCGAGTTGTTCAGTTTGGGTTGATTTCCAGTCATTCTGCAATGGAGGTAGCATAATTCAGTCACTATACTGAAGGTGTATGGAGACATTTAGAATAACGGCAGCTTTCACAAAGCAACTCTTCCAGGTCGCTGCTGAAATAGCTATGTCTTAAGGCGATCTCTGCTACCAGTCCTGAATGTTCTGGGAACTGAGACAAGATGGATTTCACAGTAACATCACCTCTGCTACAAAAAGACACAATCTACTATGCCAAGAGAATTAAACCAGCATTCATTCGAAAGCAATGCCAGATTTGCCCTTTCCCCTGCAATAACTGCAAAGGGAAAACAGTGCCTCAAGATTAACTGTCTAGGTCATCTGTGGCGACCTCCCTGCTCAAGGTCCCCATGCTACAGTGAGCTCAGTTCAGTGGCTGGAATCTAGTGCAAACTGAAAACTCCACCTAGTTCTTCCAATGAGTGAAAATGGCCCTGAGTTAAGAAATATGATCTTATGGCTTTTCCTTATGAAAGCAGCTTCTTCACTGAAGACTCAAAAAAGTCCATTTAACTCAACTTGCCAAGTTTGACTCAGCAGTTTTATTACTACATCCCTTATCCGTCAAAGAAAGAAAAAATGTTTTGTGAGAAAAATACCATCTTGACATAGATTTAAAAAAGTATTCAAAAGATATGTGTGGTACTGACAATTCAGTATAAATACACTGGTACCAGTAAATTTAGTAGAACAAGGATAAGCAAGAAGAATGCATTTGGGAATAGTACCAAGAGTCTGGTGAAGGACTAAAGGGAGCCGGGGGAGAGGGGAAGACAAGATCAGAATGAAAGACCTGATACAACCCCTACTGCAGATATTTGCTGGTAAACACCTCTGTATGATGTCAAATTTTCCAGCACAACACTTATTCTTTGCTACAGGCAAGGTAGAGCAGTGGTATTAGCACTTTGAATACCTTTGAACATCTTTGCTGTTATTCTTCAATATACAGAGTGAAAAGAATCGGCTTGTAGCCTATTCCTTTTGCAGCCTGTTCCTATTGCAGCCTTAATGGTTGCAATGTGAGACCTGAAAGTGTGACCTATGTGAAAAGTCTCAGAAGTCTCAAACATTAAATCACTGCATGGGATGGTTGCTTTGCTTTGAGAAACCCACAAAAGATGACATTTCACATTTCTGGCAGTAGGCTTTCTTTCTCCTCTGCTAATCCAGCTTTAATGCATTGAGAGCTGCCACCCTGATACAAAAAATGCTGTAATGTTGGTGCTCACTCACCAGCACAGTCAGTGCTGTGAGGCTGTTGCCCCAACTTTGGGCTGACCTGACGTAAATCAGTGGATCAAAGCTGGGAGTATGCACCACAAGTCTGACCTGGCACATATGTTCTGAACACAGAACCATCAATGGAAAGGCTATGGTACCCTTAAGCTGTTTCTTTTCTACATTTTTTATCACCTCCTGCAGCTTTGTCTCCCACAATGAATCTACAGAGAGGTTCCTAAAACTAGCACCTTGAAATAGAAAGTGCAGGTTTCGCCACGTCTGAACCAAGTGGTACACAAAAGGAGATACAGGACCAGGTTTGCTTTGTGTTACATAGAAGAAATCTGCCCAGCATATTCTGATTTGTCCTTCAGTAAGTGAACTGGTACAAGGCAGAGAAGATGAAGGTGGGGAAAGTGGACTAGGCTGAGCTAAGAGGAACCCTGCTTCCCCAGCATGCCTGAAGGGGATGAATGAAAGAATATACCTCAACCTAAGAATGAGCAGCTAGTCCAAAAAGTCTTCATCTATTAAGGAGAGGAGCCTGCTGACGAATGAGAAAGGAATGCATAATCAGATTTTGTCAAGTTCGACTTCATCAATCTTTCTGCTGCAAGTTCTGTTTCTCAGATGCGATACGTAGGGCTGGCCATGAAACAAGAATTTTGTTTCACAATGCAGAAGGAGGAAAAAGAGGGGTTTAGAAGTTTTTCAAATCTGTTTCCATTATACATCAGAATAAAATCGCTGTATTTCCAAAACCTTCACATGTAAGGCCCAGAGACAAAAGAGGAGGCCAAGCAGCAAATAAGCAAGTACCTTGGTGATTCCCCCCCAGAGGGGAAAGCCTGGCTCCTAGCTCCCATGCGCTCTCAGACAGGAGAGGAACAGCAACTTGGACTCCCCCACCAAAAGGCCAGGGACAGCCAGGTTTTCTCACCCCCACACTCCTTTACTTAACTCTCTCACCATCTGCCCCCATCTCCTTGGAACCTCTCCACTCCATGTAAATAATTACATATGAACTGAGCTAGAGAGAATGAGAGCATGCAGTCCAGTGGTTACGAAGTTCCCTGGAGATAAAAGAGCTGCAGATTCAAGTTCTTTCTCTGTCTGATTTGAAGCTGACTTCAATTAAGTATTCATCGGAAGAAAGCAAAACGGCCAGTACAGCTTGATGGTCAGGGAACCACTCCAAATCAGATCAAGGCCTTGAACCTGGGGACTCACTTCCCAGGGAAGCCTCCTAACCACTGGCAGATCCATCAGCTCTCACACTTGAAGCAGGAGTGAGAAGAAGGCTGAAGCACTCAGCCAGTTCTTGGGGGAGCTGCCTCTTCTGGGGGTTTCACTCCAGAAGGAAACTCGTATGAGGGCACACATCCAGCTGGTGTGTGCTAGAATCATCATGTGAACTGATGTGCAAGCATGCCTGTTCCCTCAGCCCCATCATGCAGGCCCCCACACAGACTGTCTCCCACAAGGATTTGAGGAAGCTGAGAAGTTGACATCAGGCGCCTCCAGCATAGGACTCATTTTCCCCTTTCCCACAATTCCCCTACAGACCAAGAAAGGTTTTCTGCTGATATTATAGTTGAAACAGATACATTCTCTCAACAAGTTCCAGAGAAGCATCATTTCTAGGTGGAAAAGTTGGTCTTGGATTGTATGGGATGGATCCAATGCTAGTAAAGAATAGTAAAATTATCAGTCATAATGGAAATGGAGAAGTACTTGACATATGTTTCTCTTTCAGATTCAGAAGGAAGCAGAATGATATATTTGGAGCCTAACTTGATACTTACTATTCCACTGGCAATTAGAGATGATGTTAAACAGCAGTCATTAGCAACAACATTTCTAAACCTGCAGGACTTGATTACAGTCCTGGTGAGGATTGCCAGCTTGTCTGACAAAAGTAGCTGCAAAAAGGAAAAATATTTAGATGTTTTAAGGTGTTTAACTGTCTCCCACACAACAATCCGTTACTGTTAAATGGCTTAAAATCTGTCTCATGAATGTACTTCTAAAAGTAATTTTAGCAGAATCACTGTCATTCAAGGAGGCGTTCCATCTGGAGTTTATGGGGGCTCTATTCTTGGTGTCAGCTACTCCTGTCAATGACATCCATACCAACACTGTAGACAAAACCAAAACCACTGTGGTAGAAGTCTGAGAAAACACAAAATGTATATAGGATGATAAAAGTGATATGGGGAACAAGTTTGCTAAAATAATTAATTTCTTGTCATTTGCATTACTTCCATTTTCAGAGCCAAATATGAATGATGTGTCTTGCAACAAAGGCTTTATGTCACCCTTTAAGCTAGGAACCGGCAGTTCAGATATAATTAACTTTGAAAAAACTTCATGGTCACATTAGATAATCAGCTGAACATGACCCTCCAGAGCAATTCTGATCCTTAGATAAATAAGCAGAGGATTTTGAAAGAGTCAGTGTATAGCTCTAGTGAGAATACTGCTGAAATACCACATGCAGTTCTGGCATCCAAACTTTACAAAGTGTGTTCAGAATTTGGAAACGGTTCAGAAAAGAGCTACAAGAATGACCTGTGGTCTGGAAATCAGACTGAGACTAAAGATGCTTAATCTGATTTATCCCAGGGAAGTTCAAGTGGTAATACAATCACAGTTCACAGATACCCGGATGGTAGACTATTATAACTATCAGAAAGAGATTTTTAACTGTAGGTGTCATATCCAGTGTGAAAGGCATAATGAAATCCACCAAATAGAAGTTAAAGCTGGGCAGACT
>JAVHNF010013335.1:3357-14289 GCA_034783455.1 Micropsitta finschii
AGAGTCGGATCAAATGTCTCTGTGCTGTGCTCTCAAAGCAGGGAGTGTGGTACAGAAGTATGTAAATGGCTCTGCAGAGAGCCAGGCTGGCTACAACGTGCCTCATTAGCCTCTGTCAGTACCAGCTCTGTTAATGTGGCTTAGTACTATGCAAAGCTATTCAGATGTTTCTGTGCCACGATGTTCAACATGACACGTTCCACCAGAGCTTATTACTGCTAGGAAAGTCCAACCCATGTTTCTGTGCGCATACCAGTGACTGCAGTTGAGCCAAGGCATGAATGTAATTTCTTGACAAATCAGAAAGGTTAGACATCACACACAACAGAGGGGATTGTTGCAAGGCATCCCTTCCCATCCCCTTTTGAAGGCATACTCACATTTAAGCATACTGCAGGAGCTTTCAGTGTTCGTCTGTCTTCAATATTTCTGCTGTGAACAGTCATAGAATCGTCTATTTTGGAAAAGACCTTTAAGGTAATCGAGTCCAACTGTAAACCTAACACTGCCAAGTTTGCCACTAAACCATGTCCCTAAGCACCACATCTACATGTCTTTTAAATACCTTCAGTGGTGGTGACTCTACTACTTCCCTTGGGCAGTCTGTTCCAGTGCTTGACAACCCTTTCAGTGAAGAAATTTTTCCTAATATCCAGTCTAAACCTCCCCTGGCACAACTTGAGGCCATTTCTTCCTGTCCTATTGCTTGTTGTAGAGTGATAAGGATACCCCCTGAGCCTCCTCTTCTCCAGGCTAAGCAACTCCAGTTCCCTCACTGCATCTCATAAGACTTGTTTTCTAGACCCTTCCACTGGCTTTGTTGCTCTTCTTCGGGCGCACTCCAGCACCTCAATGTCTTTACAGTCTCTAATGTGGTGATTTGAGGAATGTTTTGAAAGCAGAGATAGAAAGGACTTACAGAATTGTTTTCTCCAAAGTACTTCCAGCTCTGCTATCTGTATCTATATTGGACACGCTGGAGTCTAATGCAGGCTTTGTTCCTGATGGCAGGCAGCAGTTTGTGCTGGTTTGGGGACAGTTGCATTTGCTTCTTTACTGCAGTGTCACATGAGAGAATCTGCGAGGCTGGGGTTTGCCTGTGGCTGTCGTGATCAGGGAAAGAGCAACATTTGGGTTTCTTTCAGTGGAGCAGGGTAGATTGCCTTTGGATCTTTTCCACTAATGTTTTCAAGTGTAAAATGAATTGCCTTGTTCTGAAAGTCTATTTTTAAGTTTTTCCTCCTATTGCTTATTGTAAGAGAAAATTTAGGGAGAATAAATGATGGCTGAATTTGAAACATGTGTTAAATGTAATTACAATTGTGGGTTTATTTCAGTATTTTAAATTTAGTCAAAGAAATTATGTGTAGATTTCATCTAAATGGCTTTTCAGGAGCTCTTACAAAGTCCCTTGCTTTATGACTTAAGAGTAGCTGGTTTTCTTTCTTCCCTACACCTCCCCTCCTCCTTTTTGTATCTAAAAAGTAGCCTGAAGCTGCAGTGGTTCATGATGATTCTGCCTGAGCTGTCACTTGAATTTCTAGTCTATACATGAAGTAGTTGTAGCTTTTTAAATAAGTGAAAGGAGGAGGTGGTCAACGTAGTGGGAAGACCAGGTTTACTAAAGAATTTGTTCTGTCACTCTTTACTGTCCTGTAAGCAATGCAGAGAAGTCGAGCCACATCAAGTGTTCATTCTAAACCAGGTTTTCATTATTAATTGTGATTAAATGCTGTACAAAGGCACAGTGTCCTCTAAAGAGCTTGTTTGATGAACTGACCAAATGAATCTGACACAGTCTTAATTTCTAAGTGGTTTTCGATCGTTGTAAGTCTTTGCTTTCTCAGTGTAGCCTTCAGTTTACTGCTCTCTGGTTGGTGTCTTGTGTTACAGCAGCAAGTATTTAGTGTAATAATTCTCATGATTCTCATACATTTGTGAATCTGTGTCAGTTCTTTTATTTGCTTAATCCTTTTCTCTTGCTTGCAAGACCTGCTTATTTTTGACTTACTATGACATTGCTGAGTATTACAGAAACACTGAAACTGATTTGAGTTCATGCTTTTTGATCGAAGTTAAAGGAATGAAGTGAATGGATTGCTGTGTTCTGTTCTCCCAAGCAGTGACTGACCTTTGTGCCTAAAATTGCTAAGTAGTTAAAAAACTGGAGATTTGAAACCCAAATTCAAATAAGCCGGAGCTGTGCAAGTAACCTGATTAAGTAGCTATGCAAGCTGAAAGCATAAAGCAGTGTCACATGGTTATATAAAAGAGAACGTGACAGTGTCATGTGGGATTTATTTTATAGCTGTAGCGATTAATCATACCAGTGGATGCATCCAAAAACTGCAAACCTCTTGTGCTGGAAAGGTGATCTTTCCCAGTCTTTCCTCTTCATGATTGTTGCCTTATTGCTGGAAGGGATGAGGAAGGAGAACTTAAAGTAATAGACTATAGTCATAGTGATGCTTGGAGTGGTCATTTGTGAAGCTGTTGGAAGATCAGTGCTAAATTCTCAGCCCTGAGTCTTCCTGAGTCTTCTCTTTCTCACACAGGCATCATTGCACTCTCAGTCATCCTCGTAGAGGAAGGGGTGGTACTTATGAGCAGTAGGTTCTTCTCTTCAGTGGAAACCACTGAAGGCCATATCAGGTTGCCAGGCTTCCAGCTAGACACTTCAATGCCAAAATATCCCATAAAGATCCCCACAAAGGACCTAAGTCCCCTCACTGCTTTATAGAATGCTGTCTTTCAGGCAACAACTCTTTTCCAAATGTTTTGTGTTGTGAAGTGTCACTGAGCTGTGACAGCCTGTCTTTTAACTCCTGTTCTGCCTCTTAGGATTTCATAGAGTCATCAGTGGCACTTTTTCAGTCTGATGATGAAGACGGGAAGGCGTTAGACATCATCAATGAAGAAATCCCTGATTTGGAGCAGGCTGGAATTGGTTCAGAGACGAGGTCAATTCTTGTGCGAAGTGGAGTGTAAGTCTGCTCAAATACATGGATTGCGCTATTAAGTATTTTTGTGCACAGTTGGGTTCAGAAATACGTTTCACATGGTGCAGGTGGTAAACATCTAGGGGAGAGCAATGTTTCTTTCCATTTCCTTTGTAAGTGGAAGAAGAAAATAATAATCTTAGGTTTTGTCTAAATCTCATGCATACACCTTCATTTGGATCCACGCATTCTTGTTACTACAGAAAGGTTGTGATGTCTATTCAGTGGTCTCATAGACTGTAGTTTCACAATAGCAGAGTTTTGGTAGCAATACAGAAAAGGGATTTTAGCTATGTTAAGAACTGCAATACCTTTTGGGATATATACTTAAAGGATGAGCTATGCCTTATTTGTAATAAAGTCAGGCTACTGGCACTAAAAATAAAATACCTTTTAGAGAGCTATTTAAACTTAAAGCAGGGGATTGAACTAACACATGTAGTAGAGTACCTGGTTCAAGCTGATACAGCCTCCAGGGTGGACTTGGCTAACTTGTTTTGTGCATATGTGGATTCCAGAAGGAAAGTAGACAGCACAATTGCAATAAATAAGGGAGATAAATTATACCACCTGCAGTGCCTGCTGATGGAGATAGGCAGTAGTAGCTGGTGGGGCAAGGGCAAAACTTAAAAGCGCTAGAAGCCGAAAAAGTGGAATGGGGGAACTGGAATGCTTGGGATGAAAGAACAGCTCTGATAGAGCAGATTCTGCAGAAATTCACAGGAGGGATAAGCGGAGGAGCTACCAAATCTTTTAGAAGGATGGAGTAGGCCAGGAAGTGGTATTGTACACGCAGAATGGTATCAAGTCCTAAAACATAAAATACATTATGGGAAAAAAGCACTGTGGACTCATGGGTGGAAATTCCAGACTTTAATAGTAATGTTATAAGTGCAGTATTAAGATTGTCATACCTACCCTAACGATGATGGTTGTAGGGATCAGAAGCCATTAAATGGCACTATAAAAAACTCAAACAGTAGGACAAGTAGCAATAGTGGGTGTCATGGTTTAAGCCCAGCCAGTAACTATGTTTGTCAAAGTAGTGTTTACAAAGTAAAAGCAGAAAATCAAGTGTGTGACAGTTATGTGCTTCTCTTCGGGTTTAGTATTGCATTATCTGTCAGATGGACTTACCAAGAAAACTCCAAGGAAAATTATTCCATTTAACTCAGTAGTTTGCATCAAATTACATAGAAAAATGTGATGTTTTCAGTTTAATTTTTATCTCGTTCTCCAGGTGGGTTGCATATCAGCAGAAATACTTCTGTGGAGAGCAATATGTATTGGAGAAAGGAAAATACAAATGTTTCTTTGACTGGGGAGGATCTAGTAAAATCATCATGTCAATTCGACCTATTAAGTTGGTGAGTTACTGGAACTTGTTAAGGGGGAAGCGTAGAAGAAATAAGACCTTTGGAGTTCGGAGTGTACAATAATGTTATAATGTGGCCTGTGCTGTTTAATCAGTTTGTCTGTTTACGTGGAAAGGATTTATATGTGAATGACATAAAGTCTCTGTTCAGGATGGAGACCGAAATGGACACTCTGGATCTTTCTATCTGTTGAGAAGAATTATCAGGGAAACTTCGTAAGAAGAACTTCCCTTTGTCAGACTTCACTCGTGGAAAGAGCAATGTGGCCTGGAAGACTTAATTTGCCTTAAAACATAGTAATTTATATCATTGGATATAAAAATACTTGAGAATTTACCTGACCCACATGTTGCTGTATAGTAGAAGTCTGACTTCTTCTTTTCAGTATTTATGCTAGAATATTTGTGATGCATATAGGAAATAAAGACGAGGTCTTTTTAATCCATTATTAAATCTAAGGTAGTACAGCTTGCCCAAATAGAGTAGTACCAGAACTTCAAAACCCTGATGCAGATCAAAGCCAATTCTCAATAATAAGTGTATAATAAGTGATACACCTACACTGAAAATAGGAAAGGAACATTTAACCTTATTTTGAAGAGCACATATTGAAAAAGGTGTCAGTCTTTTGTTGGTTTTTATTCTTTTTTTCAAGAAATAGACTCAAAAATAAATGCAGAGATATTTACATGGACTCTAATCCACATTGTGTGAACTAATCAGTACTGAAGCAAGTTTCTTTGTGTGAATGGCACTAAACAATCAGGCAGGTAGTCATGAGTTTACAGGCAGCTGATGGCCAAGACCGGAGAAGGAACTGTGCTGAGAGCCTGGGAAGTGTTTTTCTCTGTACTTGAGTTGGTAATTAACAGATTTCAGGAACTTGACTTGGCTTCTAGGAAATGAATTGCAATTAATTTCATTTATTTATATGTGTGTGTATATATTTATTATTGCAGGAACCACTTGGAATGAACGAGCCTCCACATTTGGTATGTTGACGCTATATAACAGTCTCTAGTACTAAACTATAGTTAATAATTAAAGACAGGTAATCTTGAATGTCTTGCTTCATTACTTCAAATGGTGTCTTAGTATTACCATTTTCATACAGCAGACCATTGATGGAGGAAATGGGTAGATGTATAACAGTTAAGTTTGCTAACGTTCTGCTGTTGCTGTATTCTAAATCATACCCTTAAGTATTATGTCCTCAAAAATGCAAGCAGTTCAATAGGTTTTGAGTGACTTGGGATGAGTCTCTAGCTTTTTATGCTTTCCTTCTTGTTCCTGGTAACTTGCTATCACGTGCATTTATCCTGCTCTGTGGCATATTTTCTTTCCATTATTTTGCACTGTATCTGCTTGTCACTGTCTTGTTCATGAAGTGAAGTAGAAAGTATAAACTGCAGAAAATTGAACTGTACTCTTCATACCTGCATATGCATCAACAGGGGAAGTTGTGGGGTTTTTTTAGTCTCATTTGCTGGTCGCTCTGCTTCTCATAGTCTCTCAAGCATGTATAGCTACTCTTTAAGGAATAAGCACCACTTACTCCATGCTTCCTTTCTCCTCACAGTACCATGTAATCTTAATTGAACACATCCTGGCTATGATCAGTCTGTGATAAATCTCTTTTACAATAGGTTCTGACAATTTCCCTGCAAGTTGTGTGTGCTTTGGTGACAACTTATAAAAAGAAAGCAGTCTCTATGATTCACTTTTAGTCTCAAGAACAAGTTAGTTGAAGGTTTTACACTTTTGATCCTTATCTTACAAGGTTAGATTCCAGTAATGTACCTTTGTGATGCCTTTCTAAAGCAAAAACCTGCTCTAAGTGTTTGTGCTCATCACCAAGCGTGGTCTGTGTCTGCTGCAACGTTCTGTCCCAACAGAGCTCTCCTCCATTCCTGCTTTAGTTATTTGGTTTCTCCTGTCCCGGAGTGTGCTGCTAGCCTGGGTGATGATCTGTGGTTAAATTGCTCTCCCTATGATGTGATTTTGGCTCTCTCTATGACATGCTTTTGATTAAGCAAATTTGAGCAACTTCTTTTCAAGAAACAGGACATTTCAGACAAAAGAGACTTTAGAGCTCAGTGATTATCTCACAGAAAACTTCAGTGTTTTGCCATCTGAACACAGTTTTGCTCTTTCTTGCTTGGATAGGTATAATAGCCCTAAGTGCATGGGAAACACATGCATTGTGTTACTTAGCAGGTGTACCACACCCTGCTTTTTTCTTCAAGTATTCTAGTTCTACAATTTTGTGATTAACCCAGGACTACAGGAAATGCTTCCTGTCTGAAGGCATAATTGGGGTGTTATTTTAGTCTTAAACACTTACTTCCTGCCAAACCTATTCATATGGCAGTTTGTGGCCAAATCCAAAGACTTGCAAGTACGTTCACAGTAAGGCCTTGGTAAATGATACCGCATAAAGTAACCGACTCAGAAGAGACCGGTGGGATCCAAGCAGTCGAAGATAATTTTCTCTGCATCTTCAACAATTCTGTTTTTCTGAGGATCTTCCAAAGCCTCTTCTTTGAGTGCTTTAGTCCAGTTTTGCTGACCTTTAAGATAAATTCAAACCTTTGAAGCTTCAGTAAATTGTGCTTTACAATCTTTATTTCCAGTAATGCGTAAGACACAAAAAAAATCAACCCTGTGTGTGTATATGCACAGTCACCTTTAAATACTGACATGTACTAGATAGTGTTTTGTCTTTTGTGTCTTCTAATGGCAGTCTTAACACCATGTGGAAAGAATACTGTTCTGATTATCACAGTCCTGGTTTTCCCAGGGTTCTGCCCCAAAGCTAGAGAAGGAGGAACATCATTCGTACTGATACAGTTCTTTTAGGAGGGGAGTTATTTTGAGTAAGTTTTAATGGGAAAACATTTAATTGCATAGGATAAGTAAAGGGCGGTCTTTTGGCTAAATATGAAGAGCTTTCTGTTCAGAGTAAAATTAAAGTCTCTTAGGTTTGAACTTCAAATCAGGGTGTGTATGATCTGGCAAATCTTAAGCATCCGAATGCTTGACCTTTGTATAAGCCACATACTAGTTATTTTGAAGGATATACGTTTTCCCACCTTTAATAAACATAGCTCTGAGCTAAGGGAGCTGTTGTTGCTGTCTACTAGATTGTGTCTTTTTGCACTTCACTTTTCAGAAACTGAAAAGCAACTAAATTCTTTTGAATCTCTTGGTAACTCCCCTGCCCTTTTCCTCCTGCCATATAAACAAAGTACGTACAATGTAAGAATGCCCGAAATCTCCAATTCTATAAAGCCATTCATTTTGTTTATTAAAAGTGAAACTTGGTTTTGCCCAGTAAGAACAAAGCCTCTTTCAATAGCAGCTGACTTGTGCAGATAATTCAGGAAGCAGGGGTAATTGCTGTGATAAGTTGCATTTGTATTTAACATGCTGCCCGCTGACTTTTTAGGAAGCAAAACCTTGTATAGTAATGTAAAATCCTGACAAAGTGGAGATAGCTGCAGTTTGAGACTAGTTCCCTGGACGTGTTTAGGAAATGTGTAAACATGGTGCTTAGGGACATGGTTTAGGCGTGGACTCGGCACTGTTGGGTTTACAGTTGGAATAGATCTTAAGTGTCTTTTCCAATGTAAATGCTTTTATGATGCAGTGTTTTCACTGAGGAATCAGAACTTCACCCCAGCTTTTGTTTAATTAAGACCATCATTCATAATTATACATATTCTGTATAAAAATGAGTTACAGATCTTTTTAAAAGCCTTTCATAGCACATGGCCTATGAAGACAGTGTGCATGTGTGCATGTATATACACACACACCTTTATAGAGTTGTGAGGTAAGTGGGCAGAAAACACTATGTAATTACAGCTTAAATAGCTGCTTTCTGACATGGCAGTGCAGTTATATTTACAGAAAAGCCAGACTTTATTCTTTATCTTGTAGCTGGTTTGTGCTCTCTAAATTGCAGTTACAGCATGCGAGGCCAGGTTAAGCCTTTCGTGTTCTTTCTAACAGGAAACATATTTACTTCTTTTAAAAACACAGACTGAGCTTTTCCATAAAATCATTTGCCGATATTTGTGTTTGGCCTTCTCGCTCTGTACTGGCGAAGGCATTTGATTTCTTTGGCAGGAAGCTAGGCCAATTTGGGGCATGAAGAGGGAAGTAGGTCTTGCAACAGCCATCGTGTTTTTTCTTCCATTACAGACTGTGAGCTGTTCTTCTGATGCAGTTAAAGTTTTAATTCTTTTCCAGCCTTTCTTTCAGGCTGTAAAGTGAAATTCACTTCAGTTTACATAGTGGCAGCCCAAGGGTACAGAATTCTAGGCATCTTTGCTATAGATCGTAGGTTATATCATACTATTTTTTTCTCCTTTTTTTCCTTTATTCTTTTACTGCAGCACTTTTCGATCTTGTTGCTGTTTCAGGCTGCATTGATCACATCTTACCAGCAGGGCATGGTTCAGTGTGGCTTGAAATTCTTCACCGCAGCTTAGTTTACCTTCAGAAGTGCGTAGTGCATCTAGATAGCTGCACCCAGTTCCCCCAGAAATTCTCCTGCTAGTCTTAAATGAGAAACTACCTGTGATCACTGCAGTCACAGAAGACTTTGTCAACAGTAGTCCTTTATCTTTTGACCAACACTTCCCCATCCTGTTCAGAACACTGGGTTGTTGAGCTGTAGCAAGAGTTAACTGCACTGCAGTTCAGGGGTATTTTGGATGGAACATAACATCATTCAGTCCTAGACTTCTTTTCCTCTGGGCCCTCGCCTGCTGCAGTTGAGCTTATGCTTGATACCGGCTGCCTTAGTATCACTGGGAAGCATCCTGTACTGGGCCCAGAGCTCATAAAACACTTTATCTTTCTCAAAATAAAGCAGCTGTAGAAACATAGAAGATGCCTTTAGTGAGAATTCATTCTATTTATTGTATCTTTGTGAACCGAGTGGGTACTTCTCATTGTCCCTGCTCATTGCAGGGAGGTTGGACTCAGATGGCCCCTCCAATCCAAACTATTCTATGATTGATTCTCTAAGAGCACAGCTATCTCTGTTTACATTAATGATAATGCATTTGTTTTCCTTCTAGTCATTGGTTTTGTTTTGTTTTGTTCTTGTAGCTCAAAGCTTTCAGTAATACACATTTCCAAGGAGCATGTATAGATTTCACAGCAGAAGTTTCTGATTTTACATCATTCATACCATGTTCTTTTAAGGTTCTTCGGGGATGGTAAGTCTTGTTTTACATGCCACCATTTTAAGTAATAGGAAAACTGGGGGTTTTTAACCATTGCTAAATTTCAGACAGCTGCAAGTGCATAACACATGCCCATCATACTCCATCACGTATTAGACCCTTTGTCTTGCAGTGCATCTCAGTAACTGTTGTCCTGTCATTGCTTTGGGAAGTGCGCATTTTCCTTTCCCTGTGGGAAGCTTGCACAGTTACTGTAATTCTTTTTTTTAGCTCCAGTTAGAATTTATTCCAGATTTTGAAAACTTGGTGCAGAAGAAGTGTCTGCATTCCACTTGCGTCGTTTGACTCTGGAACTGAGATTTCTGTACCACATGATCTGATTTTCCTCTTGTGGTTGCTTTGTCCCGTAGCCTTTCAAGTCACGTGACTTTTAAGCTTAACAAGAACAAACATTTTTTATTCCTTATTTCCTTAGCAAACATTAAATCTTGAAAGAAACTTTATAAGTGGCTGGGGCAGCTAATCTCTTCTGTTATATTATTCTTGCAGTTGGCTCCTGTATTACCAAGGGGAAACCACTGACAATCACTGTGTGCTGGAAGAAGGCCTCTACGTTGACCTCAGTTCCTGTGGCTGCCCGACTGCTACAATCAAATCCCTCAAGCCTATTCAATACGTAAGGACTTTATAGGAAAAAAAACCCAACCTTTTGGAACTCTTTTCCTAGTCAGATGTCTGAAGCAAGTGCTTGTGCTAAACAAACTCTCACTCAGGGAATAGAGTGAAGTTTGGTTTCTTGGCTTACATTTTTGGGGCTGGGAACAAGCCAGGCTGCATGTATGTGTGTACGTGGTCACTTGTAGGGATATACTTTTGGGTGTTCTGGGCTTGTAGGCACAGAAACAAACTTAATGTCTAGAGATTTAAAAGCTAACAGGTAAAATCCTGGCTCAGCTGAAATTACAGTGTGTTTTGTTACTGACTAGAGAGGCAGAATTTTTCTTACCCTTCATATAGCTGACCTGTATTTTTTCTTGGTGGGTCTGAAACGTCCTTCCAAAGATGACTTGTAAAGTATCAGACATCCTGTACACCAGCCAGTTACACAGGTGAGGATTAAACAGTGTAAGATGGTGAGCAACAGTTATCACTCCATTCTTCATGTAACATGCTCAGCTAATAAGTGTTCTAATTTTCATTATTAAAAGCTTTTCTTTCATCTAGTATTACATGTAAAATCTTTGAGACTCTTCTCACACACCTAATTAAGGTGAAATTGTCTCAGAAACGAGCTGATGAGCTCAGATGAGATTGCAGTCCTGAGGTGTTATCTGTCCATATTGCAGCTTTTCAGTGTCA
>JAVHNF010013339.1:1997-16716 GCA_034783455.1 Micropsitta finschii
ATCCCTGGTGGTGTTCAAGGCCAGGTTGGACAGAGCCTTGGGTGGAATGGTTTAGTGTGAGGTGTCCCTGCCCATGGGACAGGGTTGGAACTGGATGATCCAACCCAAGCCATTCTACAGTTCTAAGACTCTCTAAGGTTGGGTTAAGCTGACCAGTCCCCTTTAGCCCTGTACTTCCATGTCTGCCTGCAAGCAATGCCCTGCCAGGGTTCCTCAGTACCTTCAGTGCCCCAAGGGACACAACAGCAGCTCTTGTGATAGCAAATTAATCATGTCCAGGAATCTTCTCTAGCACTGAGGCCAACTAGTTTAAAATAGCCTGCACCCATGCTCTTCAGCTTCTTCCAAGTTGCCTGCTAGGAGAGGTGGTTGACCCACGCTAACTCATGAGCTGTGCTGGGGACTTTATAACGATATAACAGTGCAGAAAAGTTCCAGCACTTGGGAAAAATCTCCTAGCTCTATTTAATTTATCAGTCAAGAAACAGATAAGTCATCTTCAGTATATTCAGGTGAACACAAGACTTCCATGATTGAAGGAGCTGATCCAAAACACTAGCGGTGTAGGAGAATTTTGTAGGGTTTCTGCTCTGGGGAATGCAGCCCTTGCTTGAGCCAAAGCCATTACTAATCCAAGCATGAGTGTATTCAGCATGCTCATATACACCACATCTGCTGCAGCCAGTGGCTGTGGGGTTCTCAGTGCACTCCTGGCCATCTCCTGAGCATCACACAGCATCATGCCACTGCTCTCAGCTCCCTGACCCAACCCGGCTTCCTACATGGGAGGCAAGAGGAAGGGGACCAAAGGTGTTTCCATTGCAGCCATGCTGCCAGCAGTGCCTCAGACACCACCAGCATCATCAGTGAGGGGAGGTGTGAATGGGCCGGTCGCACCACCCCTTTGCTCTGCTTGTGCAACTGCCCTCACACTCACTGCACACAGGACCTGTGAACAGGCTGAACAGAAACCCAAAGCAAAGCTGCCCCACAAACATTATGCATTGCTTCTTACACAGGGAAAAAGACAATTCCAAACACTAGGAAAATTTGCATCTACAATCTGCTCCTAAGAGCTTTGTTAAAACTAAATACGTTAAGTATCCATATGCCTCACCGTAACTTACCAAATCAGGTAACACGTTGCAGTCACTTAAACCAACACTATTACTGTAAGCGGTGCTGTACGGTTTGTGGTACAGTATGCACTAATGTATACTGTGGCAAGAGAAACTCACTGAGAGTCTGTGCTAAAGCAGGTGATCCCACTCAGTTCTGGTAAGGTTCCCACTTCAAGGAGAGGCTTCTTTTTCTGCGGTTTCAATAAAATTTGGGTTCCTGTTCCTAAAAGGAACTGGTGTATGTCATCATCTGTCCAATTTATTCTGAGATATTTTTCACCTCAGGTCTGCCTGCATTGCTATGAGTCATTTCCCCAGAATTATGTGAGGATATTTAGAATGTGTGCTTGGCATATTTAACAACCTGAGCTAATTGCCAGTTTTGAGTTCCTTTAGCACAGTCTGCTGAAAAGATTTTGAAGATTAACTGTTTTATTAGATAGCAAGGATTAAATCTTCAGCTGTACAAACTGAGCAGTCTCATTGCTAATTCCCAGATAGGATCCTTATCTCATTCCTGCATACATCTTCAGCCTTAAGCTACACTTGCTTTTCCTGTACCTTGGGAGAGATCCAGTGGGAGGAGTAACATGTTCTGCATCCTAGTGAGGGGGAGATGCTGTCATGGCACCTGCCCTAGAGCCCACTGAAGGCAGCAAAAAGCTGCACTTTGATTTTGGGATCAGGCCTAAGCCTGGCACAGCAAAGCACTGCTTAAACAAGTAATTAACTTCAACCATGTGCCTTAATTTCACTGACTTCAACAAGACTCAAAAATGAGATTTTCCAGAGACTGATTTGAGGACATGGTGAGTGTGTTACCAATTCAGAGCCTGGCTGCAGCTGTTTCATGTGCAGAACCTGGACCAGGGGTTGCACTGAGTGGTGCTGCTCCATACCCGCTGCCTTTCCAGGACAGATGCTTTCATGGCAACTCAGTCCATCACACGCCAGAGCTGAGCTTTCAGATGCTGCAGTTAAACTGCCATAGACCCTGTGGAAAAGCCCTCCACAACTTAATAGGAAATTCCAGCCCTGAAAATGCTTATTTTGGGGCTTTTTAATCATTTTAACAGGAAATTGCACATAAAATGCTATAGAATAGATAAGGAATCTACTGAATTTCAGGGTCTACTTCAATTTTTTTTCTTCTGTGCTCCATCCTTGAAGATCTTCATGCTTTCACTGATATTAAATTCTGCAGGACTTTTCCACAGAGAAAATATGTCATTTATTTTCTTTACGCTCCTGACTGAGCAAATATAGACAAAATAAAGTTTACTGTGGCACAAGGGAGACTTGAATTTGAAGTTGCTTTTCAATCATCTGACATTACAAATGCCTGGAGCTGTGACTGATATCTCACACCCACAGCCAAGTATGTTGCTTGGAAAATCCTGTTACACGAGCGAATGAGAAGGGTAAAATATATTAATCAAAGTTTTTCACTTTTGCAAAGTTTGGGGGTTTTTTCTTCATTTTTCCCTTTATCTGCCTTGACTTTAAGAGGCTGACTCACAAAAAGCATGATTTTCCTACCCAAAAGAGAAATGCATCCTCAGAATTATCACATCTGGTCCAAACTGCATCTTGATCCATGCACTTATTTCCTCCAGGACTGTTTCAGACTCAGGGTTGCGATTCAGGTGCATCTTCCTGATGAAGATGAATTACATATGGGTTTCCTTGCAGTTTCAGAGACCTAAAAGGCTGCACAGAGACCAACAGAGGCAGATTTTTACATGAGGAAAAACCCACTGGTGCATGTACATCTGTATCTTAGTTCATATATGTAAGAACAGGATGATTGAATATTTGTATATGCCTTTGTCTAATAGGGAGACTAATTATACAGGTACAGATTTATAAAAAGAATGGAGAAAGAGGGCTGAAAAGAGGTAGAAGAGTGGAATATCAATTCCATCATGCACAATCTATGCTCCTGCATCCCAAAGACCTACACTATCTCTTTCCCAGGGTTAGGCTTCACCCACTCCCACTCTTCAGGCACATATTCATGCACACTCATATGTCTCTTTACATTGCTAAGTTACACAAGTCCAAACACCTATGTGCTATCTGAACATGTCCAGCTTTGAAAACTGAGCACTGCTATCAAAGTCGGACAATGACAACCAACATAAAAATCAGATTCAAGAGATTTTATGTCTTGGACTAACGTGGCACAGCAGGGACCATCCATGGTTTTGGTGTGGTTGCTGCAAAATGCATGTTTTGATTCAGTGTCCTTGGAGCCTCAAGTCTGCAGCTAATATTTCTTTTCCAATTGTTGCTGTGAGTGGATAAAATATATTTGAATATCTTTGTGCTAGGAGCCCTATCTAGAGAGAGAGAGGTATTTCCACTGCACTTCAAGACCATTGCATATATTTGCACAATTCACTTAACTCTGGTCCATGATACCGCCAGAAACCCTTGATGGAATTATGGTTCCATAATTATAGCTTTATAAATTACAGGCCTTAATAGCTTCAGGGCTGGATTCTCTCTTGCAATAAATCATCAGGGCTTCATTGATTTTATTGGAGTATATGGAGGTATGTCAACTTACACCAGCTGAAAACTGAGGTGAGATTCTCACCCTTTGAAGTCACTGGGAGTTCTGCCATCAACTTAAAGGCAGCCAGAAATTAATCTTTGGTCCTCATTTTTCACAGCCACTTTGCTACCGTGAACTGCATCAATACAATAAATCGTTGAAAATAATGATATCACAAACCAAAATGATGTTGCCAATTAAAATCTATCATTATCACTTGTGCTCTAAAAGGTTGGGCACTAAAAGGGTTTGATTCCCTACCGTTCTGAACCTGAGACTCCCTTTGTAAAGCCCAGCACGCCCTCAACTCCTCTAATAGCCTAATATCTTTTTATGGATGCTCTTAGAAATGCAGACATGAATATAAAGTTTCAGAGTATGTCACTGTGCACTCTCAGCTTATTTATTGTTCATGCATGAGCCTCGGTGAGAGGAACAGATAAATAACTGGAAGACATCCAGCATTTCAAATGATCAGCAAATGAATGGATGAGTTCACTCAGGCTCCTCAGGCAATGTGCACAGTCTTCTGCCAAGAAACCAGACAGTGGAAGAGAAGGTTAAAATACTGAGCATGTGGGGAATCGTTGCACTGGGTGAAACAAACATTCATACGTCAGTAGTGAAAGTCACTCACTGCCACGGGTCAGGTCTGACCTAGTATTGACCACTTGGGATGGATGCGACAATCCTTCACTTAAATAAGTAAAATACACCGTCAATTCTTTCCCATTAAAATAGCCTACCTAGACCATAATAGTTCTGTGGGCTTAAATTTGGCTATCTGCATTTTCAGTTATGGGAACAAAGTCATTGAAAATTTCAGTAGAAACCAGCTATTGATTTTTATGGCAACCAAAATGTGCACATCTGTGCCTTGCCCAAAGTCAATTTTGGCAGGGACATCAGGGATCATCAGTTCGTAAGTCCAACCAGTGAACCCTCAATTACAGCTTATTCCATCTGATGTTAATTAAAAATCAAAACAGATCCTTCAGAGGAGAATTACTAGGGGGTCTGTTAAGAACAGTAAAGCGCAGGCCCAGATTTACCAACAAGTGAGGCAATTGTGGTGTATGCAAAGGAAGGTATAAAATGTTTACCCCTTTAAGCCACAGTGACTGATGAAGGGTAAGCTTGAGAGTGTTTTCTTGAGTATTCCTGCACTGCAGTTTGGTTTTCCTTTCCTCTGTGCTTATGATTACAACTGTATTATTTGTACCTCAGCTAAGATAAACATTTGAATCCGTTACAACAAATTTACTGGTTACAGTCAGAAAAAAGCTATCTGTTGGTTCTTGATAGCTCCACCACAGAGAGATAAGGGGCAGGCTGTTTAAAACGTTGAGCTTCTCATGACAAGGGAATCAAAGGCCATGAGACAGGCAGGCAATGAGGGAGCTCCAGCTCCAGGGCAGGCTGTGCTCTCATCAGGAAGCCTGGGGCAGCTGAAACAGCATTTTGGCTCTGACACATCAAAGGTGGCATTTAGAAAGGAAGTGTTTCTTCAATTTGTGTCAGGACCATGATGAACAAAAGGCAAAGACAGAAAGTCAGGGAAAGGGTGAAGTGCTGCATCCAAACCATATCCAAGGAGAGGATAACTGAGAAATTAAAAGCACTTGGCCAGACACTTTCAAATGGACATCTCAACTTAGAGGATAATGTGCTGGTGCCAGCAGCTACCCTGTAAGGTTCTGATCCACTGCAGCACAAAATGCAATGGCAGGGAGGAGCCCACGCCAGCATTCCTGAACCCACATGCTTTCATGTGAACCAAGCCCTAAAAATAGCATGAAAGCCATATCAAAAGTGAATTGATAAAGTCAGTCCAGGGGCTTTATTCTTTGCTGTTTCTTGGAGGTATGTTGCAAGCAGTTTCCTCTCAGCCATGTAGTACTCATTGTACTACTGGAGAAGAGAGAAGTTTTCACATAGCAAACACACTTACTCCACGCTACCTGCAAGGCAGTGATGAATGCAGCCCCAGGGACTGCATTTTTCTGGGTCCAGTGCATTAACAGACTGTTAACCAGGAGAACATTAATTATACATTGTCACTGCTGCTCACCTCAAAGGAATTCAGCCTGGCAAAACACCATCATAAAAAGGAAGGCATTTGGAACGAATCGACATGTGTGTGATATATATAAATGCCATTTGCATCCTGCCATGAAGGCTCTTCAAGCCTCATGGCTTGAACTGGCTGTCAGGGTCTGCAGTGCCAACAAGAACACCCTCAGATCATGGTCCAGTAACTCTGATCTCCACTTAATGAGCGCTGACAGGGAGATGAGAACAAAACAGAAGATACCCTCTGGTAACATTTCTAGGTATAAAAACTCCTTTTCTAATGAAGCTATAGGCTTGAGCTTTTTCTCTTCTCTTAATAATTCTGGCTTAAGATAGACTTCAACATTTCGGTGACAGTGAACCAAGACATCTGGGTCTCTGGGATTAGCAATGTGCTGTGAGGACACAGCTCCCTGAGTGTCTGCCCAATTTCATGCCCAGAGCCGCCTGACTTGCTTGAATCCACACTGTCCCCACAAGCCAGTTCTTTACTGTGAGGGTGATGAGGCACTAGAATAGGCTGTCCAAAGAAGTGGTAAATGCTCCATCCCTGAAAGTGTTAGAGATAGCCTTGGGTGACAAGGTCTAGTGTGAGGTATCCCTGCCCACAGCAGGGGGTTGGAACTGGATGATCTTAAGGTCCTTTCCAACCCTAACTGTTCTATGATTCTATGACAAGCCAGCACAGCACACCACAGACACTCAGCTTACACTCATCCACCCCTCAGGAAAGAAAACCAGGAGATCCAATCTGCCACATCTAGGTCTGCTGGAGATACAACAGGACAGGGAGGCAGCCAGGACAGTCCCAAGGGGCTGAATCAGCTCCTCTCAGTTACAAAGGGTTATATTTGGCTTCCACTCAGACCAGTTGTTTATAGAGTATTGACCATCCATCTCCAGGGCTCTTTGAACAAAAGCACACCTATCACCAGATGCCAAAACGCTGCTCAGAAGAGCCAAGTGACCTGCATTTTCAAATCTATACAAGAGGGGTCAGGAGTTAGGTTCAACAGCTGGTTACATGACCAAAACGCTATGTCGCTAATGCATGCACGCTCGCGGGGCACAGCCTGGTGTGAGCACTGAGACTTTGGGTTAAAGCCACTCTCATTTTATAAATTGTGCACAATCATCTGTAATCTTTGCAAAATACAAAGTACAGTTTGCTCTCTGTTCTGCACAGCCCTTTCATTACAGAAACATCTGTTAGAAGTGCTCTAGCTAAGGGCTCGTCAGAGTTTCCATTATAAACCCCCATTTTCAAGGGGTTACTGCAACTGAGCCATAAAAAGTTGCTCCAGGCTTACACTTGGCATAAAAGGTCTCCAGTGGGAGAATTTGTATTTTTTTTTTTTTCTAGAACCAAAATGTTAAAATACATGCAGTTAAACAAAAGAAATTCACTTTCCATCAGAGACTGCCTCTCCCAAATCCGTATGTGTTAGACATACGTACATCTACACACATTGTACATGGGCCTTTAAAAGCCAACTATTGATTAATTAATTTATTAAGCTATTTATTAAAATAAAGTCACTAACTTCAGAGCTTTATTGATTCATTTCAGATGTAAGTGGCCAGGTGATTTCAGATAGAAAAGCAGCAACTACATAGAAAATAAATTATCCATCCATATAAAAAGGTGTGGGGGAGAAGCACTTTTAGGGCATTTTGTCATCCCCAGCTTTAACTAAGCTTTTCTCTTGCAGACAATGGGTCAATCCCTGCACTGGCAGTAGGATCCAAAATGACCCAAGGGCAAGTGGAGACAATATTTCTTTCAAGAGGCAGTCTGCTCCAGCAAGATGGAGGAGATTAGCAGAAAGATGTTAAGTAGGAGGAAATATGCTTGTTTAGAGAAGATAAGCAGACGGGAAGGATTCACTGTACTGTACTGATCAAGGCAGTTAAGGTGATCCATGAGCAGTAGTAGACACAAAAATCCCCCAGGCAGCCTGGGGACAATGAAGAAGAGGCAGAAGCCAAAGGAATGTTCAATTTAGGAAGGTCTGGTTCACAGGTAAAGGAAGATGAAGCAAAGCAGGAGACCTGTGAATTGGAAGGCTCATTTTGCAGGCTTGAGGATATGAGCAGTGCTGATGTTCAGCAAGGCAGCCTTTGGCTATAGGACGAGCAAAACTCTTGTTACACCATTAATTGTGCTGCCATCGGCAGCTGCAGCAACAGACCTCAGTGCTGATCCTGCAGGAATTTAAGCCCATGAGTAATCCCATTTAAATTAATGGGATTATGCCTCAGAAGTGTAGAGTTAAGCATATGTGTATGCATTTGCTGGAGCAGGCCCCTGGCAACAAGCTCACTTGCAGAGCGCCCTGCCTTTGGCAATGTTCTTTGTGCTGCCATCCCAGTGGCACCATCCAACAGGCAGGATGGCTCCAGAGTGAGTTGTAAGGTCTCTAAGGAAACCCCAGAAACTGTGGGAAGTCACACAGTGATTCAGTGAGTGGCACCCTTTCCTCTGAGTCAGTCCTGAACAAAAGTCCCAGCACAGCTTTAAGATGGGAAACCACGGCTGGATGTGCAGTCCCTTGGAGGAGAAGGAAAACAAACATCCTGCCCGTGACCACCACAGAAGGTCTCAGCAGCTCTTTCGGAGGGTTTGGTTTTTCTCCCTGGTGTTTCTGGACAAAATCCAATTGCTGTCATTTCAACTTTCTGGTTCACCCTCCCAGCATGGGCTCCTGCTCTCTCACAGCCTTGTTTGCATTTTTGAACACCAATAAGTAGCTGGTACAGCTCTGAAGGGTGAGGGAAGATGTCTCTGTACGCACAGCAGATGACCCTGGTTCTCTACGAGAATGAGCATGATGTAAAGAAATAACATTGCCTCCTTCACTTGCACTGAAGAGTGTTTTGGTTTGTATTAAAAGCAGAATGCTCAGCATGCTTGGCTCCAGCAGAGTGAACAACTAGAGATTTGACTACATGTAAATGGTTCCCTTTAATCCCCACAAAAGCTTCAGCTGCAACACTGAGCTCAGGCAAAAGCTGAAAGCATCTTATGTGAGTAACTGCATATGTAGTGTCCTGCCTATGGATGTAAAAGAGGAAAACTCTTCCACTGCATCTTATTATCAGCATGCTTGAGACATTGCTGATTTTTGGGTGTTGGCCAACCTCCTCCAGTGCTCTGGAGTCAACACTGCCATCACCTGATGCCTTGTAGCAAACCCATCTTTGAGCATTAGGAGCTCCTAGAAAGAAAATCAATCACTAAAGTCACAGGTTATCTGAAGTGAAGGCTGCCCATGGTTTCTTTCCTTCTTCCTGTCTTCTGTAACCTTTTAAGGCAGTTGACACCACACTTCTCTAGGTCAAGAATGCCCAGGTGATCACCTCCTGACATTATTATTATTATTATTATTATTATTATTATTATCATCATCATCTTCTATATCATGGAAGTCCTCTCAATTAGAAGGAATGTCTCAAATATAAAAGCTTTGACTGGATTGCTCCCAGAAATTCAGTTTTCCATCATTTGCGATGATGTAGATACATGTTTTGGCTGGTTCAATAACTTTTCTTGAAAACATAAACAAATATTAAAAATCTGACAACAAAAGGTGACAATAAGTAGCTGGAGAGCTAGGATATACACCAGCTAATAGAAATTTCCTGCTGCTACTCCATATGTTTCTACCTTAAATCACGGTGACATTATTTTCTTATCCTGGGTTGTCCAGCATGGCATGAGAGGAGCAGATACCTGACAGGTCCTAAAGAAGCCTCTTGGAATAGACCATACATTAAAGATTTGCCTTTGCTCTAGGAAGAGAACAATGTTCACAAAAATTATATACATTTCTGTGCATTAGAATATTTTTTCCTGGGCAGTCACAGCTAATGTTAATTTTATGTATCGTTCCATTTTGAAATTTCCAACATGCCCATCTCTACAAGCCCAAGGAAAAAGCCCTTTTCTTTGCACATTCTTTACATGAAAGTTCTGAAAATCATGTTTTTTAAAACGAATGGGGATTGATGTCAATGTGTTACTTTAGCAAGAAACAATCTAGTATTTCCATAAGCAATTAGACTATGTTAATAGTCCACAATCTATCATGTCCAGAAATGACAGAAGCAACTTCTTAACTATATAAAAGTGTCAGGGGTTTTGTTAGTGTTTCTGTTTTAGAGAAAATGTAACTCACATTTCCATCTGGATCTAGCTCCACTGTTGTGAAAGAACAGCATCAGCATCCACAAGAGCAGAAACAGCAGAGTCAGAGTTCAGGCCCCAGTGTCATCCTGTTGTTTCTGCAAGAACAAGACAAATGACCCTGGGAAAATACAGCAGATTTCATTAGGAAGAGGTGTTATACTTGGCTGTAAACCTCTCTCTTAAGTAATCACTGGGGGTGTTGACTTGCCTTTCTTTTATTTTGCTTATTAAATATGATCTGTGATCCTGTTAGCACTTTGAGTGTCACACTGAAGCTTCACACTAGAAAAGGAGTGGGTTGGAGATTCCTTTAGCTGTGGTCCACAGCACACTGGTGAGCTCACTGTGCCTGGTATTCACAGTACACTGGCTTTCTTCCTGGACTTGAGTTGAGAGGAACAAAGCCAAGGGAAGGAGAAGAGATGAGATAAACAGCAAAAGCAGAAACCATGGTCAACTTTCACAGGAAGGTCAATACCCGTATTCCTCTAAAGACCTCTTAAAAAGAGGCACAAATGCTTTTTCAGTATGGTTTTCCATGTAATGTAAATTGCCACAGGGATGTTACACAATGAGTCTAAGTGCCCACGGGGCAATTTCTTTATTGAGATGTAGAGCTCATCACAGAAAAGCTGGAAAACACCTGTAGGCGTGGGAATAAGTTTCTGCTCTTACTGGAATAAACCATACCCCGATTGTTGTGCAGGCTTTTCGAGACCCCACAGCGTACAACAGCTATTTCTGCCTGTCTTCTGAAGGAGCCTTTCATTCTTTCACAGTGTAGAGAATTTAACTGGCTTTTAGCAGAAGAAAACAACATTAAACCACACAATGAAGGTGGGCCATGAAGAGAAGCTAAGTGACATGAAGAGAAGCTAAGTGCGGTAATTCAACATGTCAAGTGCAAGATTATACTAATCCTGAGATGCAGAGTTAGCACTGGCCTTTGGCACGCTGTATTATGTTGTATTCCCAACGAATATAATAAAAGGCACAGCACTGAATGATTCAGAAGTCTGACCTGAAGATCACAGAAGCTGAGGGGAAGTTTCCTGTTGTCTCTAGCAGCCTTTGACAAGCTTTTGCAGGAAGCCCCATAGATCACTGAAATAGGCTCAACCATGTCAAAACCCTGAGAAAATTAGTTCTCTAAGCTGTACTTATTTGCACCACATTTTCTACCTTAGGTGCCTTGCTCAGGCTGATCTATTTTAAATATTTCTTTCTGGAAGCTTAAAAGCTTGAGTCATTTGAGATGATGGAGTCACAGGGAAAGCTCCTTTTCCACCTCCTTTCCATGCCTCCATGTTACAGGATTGTGGAGGCCTTGTTCATGAAACTTCATTCTTTTCCTCCATTAGAAGAACTTGAAATTTGGCAGTGAAATGGCTTTTCAGTCAGATGTAGCTTCCACATCTTTGAAAACCAGCATGTATCCAGACAAGTCTAGGTTTCAATGAGCAAGGCACCCCTGGTACATAGGATATGCCAGCCCAAAGCTGATCAGGGCTGATCTAGATGACAGCTGAGCCAGTGCACAGACATCTGAGAGCTGCAAAATTCACCCATGCTGAGAAGAGAGGAAGGGAAAATCAGGGACGATTCAAGAAGAGAAAAACACATATCCACATATCCAACAGGGATGGGAAGAAATTTAGCAGCCAAAAATGGGGAAGAGGCAGGTTTGCCACAGCTCTGCCCACACAGCTTTCAGTGACCAATCAATGCTCCCTTACAGTATGGCTATGGCATACAGTATCCTACAGTATACATTGAATTTTCACTTTTTTGTGCAGATTTTCACAGCCTTTCCTTCCTGCTGTGGCTTTTACAACCCGAGAAGGGAGAAGAGAGGAACAAAAAGCTGCAAACTGAAAGGAGTGTGGGTGTGAGGGGGTTTATGTGTGCTTTGGTTCCAAAGCTTTGGCCTGAAAAGAGATATTTGCGTTAACAGACTACAAAAGAGGGATGATTTGCTGTGCTGGAAAAGTTAGAAACTCCTGCAACGTCAACACAGTTCATTGAAAGTTAGAAGGGGGCGTGTTATTTTTAGGTGCTAAGTAATTCACAGCATTTTGTGTTTAAAATAAAGTATTCATCTGTATCATTATGAGTCATCTTTGCTCAGAGAGTTTACTAAAATATTCTCCTTATGTAATACTACCATCCAACATATTCAGGATCTCTATTTTTACCATGAAGTTGGTGTACACAAGAAAGTCTCCCAATATATTTATGTTCTTAAGGCTGATAGCAAAGCAAAACGGTATTTCAGGTAGAGTCACTATTAACAAGTTGTATAGCATTGATTTCTCGTCTTATATTTTCAAATACTCTAAGTCTTTTCTATTATTTTCTTCTGCAGTTTGTGTGCTGCACGCCTGCAGCCAGGAACATGTGTTTGCAATTATCTGAGCTTTCCATACCAGCTTTGCATTCAACAGCAACTTCTTTTTTTTAAGGTACAGCTCCTCCTCCCACAGAAGTTAATATTCCTCTCCTTTTTCACGCAGCAAAGAGCAGCAGCTCTTGATTTCAGGCCCATTTTAGAAATCATTTAAATTGGAGCTCCCCCAGACAGGAATGTTACTTCCTTCTAAACTTCTTGTACATTTTATGAGACAAAACCAAGCTTTCCTATTGAATGTGTATAAAGTGTTGAAGCAAGAGAAGGAAAACTGATGTTATTCACTCTGCTTTCATGAAATTTTCTTTAGTTTCTTATACAGTGAAGAATCCAAGAATCTAATTTGACCACTAGAGCTATAACAGTAGAAAGGTTCTATAGTATCCAATCCTTAAAGCTCATGCTTAGCCCTTACAAATCCCATCCTGCGCAACATGTGACCTGTAGCATACCTGTGTCATGTGTTGTAAGGTCATAAATTGTGGTTATCCCCATTTGTACACGGAGAATTAAGGCAGGCATATGTTTGTGCCTCTGTGTTGACTTACTTAGGGCTCAAGCTTGCATTTGACTATTCTGTGTGCAGTTCTGGGCCCCACAATTTAGAAAGCATCTTAAGGTACATGAGTGCATCTGGAGGGGGGCAAAAAATCTGGTGGTGGGGCTGGAAGACATGTCCTATGAGGAGGGGCTCAGGACTTTGTGCTTGTCTTGTTTGGAGGAGAGGAGGCTGAGGGGCAACCTCATTGCTCTCTACAGCTTCCTGAGGAGGGGAAGTGGAAAGGGGGAAAGGGAGGTGCCGGTCTCTTCTGACTGGTATCCAGGGACAGGATGTGTGGGAATGGTTCAAAGCTGTGCTGGTGAGATTTATACTGGACATTAGGAAGCATTTCTTCACAGAGAGGGTGAAGAAAACACTGGAACAAGCTTCCTAGAGTGGTGCATGATGTCCCAGGCCTGCCAGTGCTTTAAGTTAAGAGGCATTTGGATGATGCCCTTAACAACATGCTTTAGCTTGGTCAGTCCTGAATTTGTCAGGCTTATTAGGTGATTGCTGTAAGTCCCTTCTAACTGAAATAGTTCTATTCGATTTTGTTCTGTTCTAACAATGCCATTATATATGAGAGAAGAGCAGAAAAGGTTAACACCTATGCAGATCTGCCTTTTGTCAATAACTTGAAAAGGCAGAGGCATTTTTTTTCTGGACAGCAATACTTTGAGCAAGAGTCATGACATGCAGAAGCACATATTTTTGTTCTGAGAATGTACCTAACACATGGGCTACTACCAGGTAAAATAACAGAGCAGAAAGTGAAACTCTGCCCTATTTCATTTATACAAAGTTTATTAAAGGTAAGGTTCATACAGGTAAAACATTTTCAACCAGTGTGACTCAGCGTATTAGTTTAATGAAAATATTTTGGAATAACCTAACAAATATAGAATCTGATTTAGTTTTTGTTTCCCCCAGAAAAGATGGGGTCACAGGAGGGAGGTTTATGTCATTGCATCAGGAACGTCAGCTTGGTGTCTTCCAGTAAAGTAATTTTCACAGCACTTGTGGGGAGGCTAAGCCTGGGACCACTGCATAGGGTGGTGAGCAGCTGAGCATCACAGACGAATACAGCAGGCAAAACTCACAAAAAATCATGCACGTCTTCTTCCCAGCCTTGCAAAGCGCTGTAAGAAAGAAGCTGTTAACAGCTCTGCCTCAGTTACAGAAATCAAAGCTGCAAGGCAGACAAGAAGGGACCTGCTTGCTCTGTTTTCCAATCTTGTGAAACTGTAACTAAACAACACAGTCAGCACTGTACCTTTCACCTCTGGCCGATACTGCATGCCATCCTCTTTCTTTCCAACGGCGTTCGTGTCATCTGTTTCTAGATGATAAATACATGTGTTGATAGCTATTAGGAAAGGCTTATTTCCAGACCACCACATTGAGAAGACAGAATAGTAGTCAAAGAATTATTTAAATTGCAGTAAAAATGGACACATTCCCACATTGTTCCTCCCATACAACCAGTGCTCCAGGTCAGTAACCCGGTGTCCAGACCAACATGTGCCACACCTCAAGCTGTAGGCTTTGAACTGAAACCTTTCTGTGGTATGGGCCTAGGTTATTTTGGTGACAGTCTGCTTTTGGTTTTGGAACTGTCCAAGTCACAGATCTAGATGTAACTGGCAAAGAGATGGTGGAAACCTGTTATTCCCATGAGAAAGTCCTAACCGTAAGATCCCAAAACCAAAGAGTGTCATAGTTTAGACCCAGCCAGCCACGCAGTCTCTTCTCTCTCACTCCCCCCCTTCTTTCCCTCCCCCCACTCCCGGAGGGATGGGAAGGAGAATCAAAAGAATGTAACTCCCAC
>JAVHNF010013347.1:17615-29739 GCA_034783455.1 Micropsitta finschii
TTTTCTGTTCAGCTGGAGCATTGTTCCTACGCTTGCCTGGAAAGCTGCAGTATTAGTAACTACTATCTCCTCAAAAAGATAATATTTCTACACATGCTATTCCCTCTCCAAATCATAGCAAACTCTAGAGTGTGTGAATTTGTTTCACTCCTCTGGGAATCTGCCACTGGAAGTGGTGATTGCCTGCATCCAAAGAGATCCTAAGGATAAAAGCCAGGTTCTTTTTCTTTATCAGTTTCTCAGCTCCAAAGAATCAGAGGCATTCAACTTCCCTCCTTCTACATTATTCCCACTCAATGTCCACCCACTGTTGTCACACTGCTGGCCACCACATCCAAATCTCTGTTTATCCCTGGGTTCTGAGAGGTTTTTAGTATAAACTCTAATCTGTTCCCATGTAAGCAGTGCAATGGTTCTCAGTGATGCAGGTAAAGAACATGCTATTAATTTGTACCAAATAATTCATTTCTGAGAATGAATCAGATCCTTTTATAAACCTCTATCAATAAAAAGTTTTGGTTTCCTACAGCTCCAAGAAACTAAAAGCATTACATGTTATCATTACTTTGCAGAAAAAAACAGAATAGAGAAAACATTCCCCTAATATGAAGGCACTTTATTTTTCCCTAAAGTAAAAAACCTGAAATAGCTGTCTTTAACATAAGATTTAAGAAATCTACTTGCAAAAGCTTTCAAAATCATTCTAAATTAAGTACATTATTCATCCTGTTGTCTTCACCATCCTTTCTGTGGCTATAAAGATTGAAAGAAAAAGACTGAATATGAGACTCAGTGTGTCTGTAAAAAGAAGCTTTAAAATAGTACTTGGCATTTTCCAGTTTATTGCACTGAATGTTAATGCACATTGGGAATTCATAAACATAGAGAAATGGTTTAGTCTTCCCTTCCTGTATAACAAACACAGCAGGACAGAGAAGTGCAAAAACTGATATTCTGTTGTTTACAGCTAGGATCCAATTATGCGAATACTATTTTAATCTCAGCTAGTTTCTTGATCATATTCTAGGCTCTACCTAGATTCAACCTACGAGGAATGCTTGGGTGAAGCACATATAGGACAGCTTTAGTTTAGCTTGTTCAGGTACTAGTATGCATGGCCATGACTAAGCAGAGATGAGGCCACGGACCCAAGCACTGGCATGTGATTGCCACTATGCTCCTACTGGGGTCATGCTCCCTAGCCTAGTTCTGGCCAATGTCAGTTAGGGCTTTCCCAGGGAACAGGTTAGGGACAGCAAAGGCTCACAATGGCTCCCAGCTGGCCCAGCAGTCCTGGCCTGTCTATTTTGGGAAATGAAGAGAATGTGCCTTTGTATACGTGATCTATGCTGTGACACTTGCCCTCAGGGCCAGCACACAGACACGGCTTGTTCTAGTTATTAGCATAGGCGTAGCCCACATCATCCAGTTTTAGCTACATGAGCAAATCCACAGGGTCTCTGATGGGCTCCCTTCAAATCCTACTTGCCATGCTCCCTGCTTTGATAGCTGAATTATAGCGAGGTCTATTCAGGTAAGACTGTGTGCTCTGCCCCATCTGGTTAATTACAGCACAGCCTGCTTCAGCAGAATGAGAAACAACGACCTCACTGATAAGGCTGCTGGCTATGCAGGGAGCTCTGTTCTGAGATGTTTAAAAGAGAAAAGGTGCTAAAACATGTTTCGCCTTTCCTTTGAAGTGGCATCTCCATTTTCAATAGAAAGGAAGTGTGAGTGATGTATGCTGTCTGTATTTGACAGAGCTAACCCCCAACTTGCCTCACTCCACCAAAGCTACCATGAATCATCTTGGTGGTACTTGTCACTGAAATGCGAAAAACTCTCAGGAAAACAAATTCAATATGTACACACACATGTACATACATAGACATATATGTATATTAAAAGTTATTGATTATCCCTTAGTCCTTTTTGATTCCCACTTGCTGTTTTATTCACATTTTTTAAGAAAGGTCACCCCAAAATATTGTTGGAGCAGTTTATTTGTCATGAGGGCAATTGACAATCAGCTTCCTTACCTTTCGGTTTGACTTAGAATTTTTTGGAAAAAAATTAAAACAGATGATTTTTTGACATACTAAAAACTTGTGAATTTGTCTAACAAAAAAATCTCTGTGTCAATAGGCAGTGAACTGATTTCATGTGATTCTAGCTAACTTAACGGCAGATGGGATGGAAAGTTAAAATATAAAGGGAAGCAAGCCCTCATTCATATAAGAAATATCATCTCTGCTATCCTTCTGGCAGGTCTGTTGTACAGACAAGTGAGTGAAATTCCAAAGTGAAAGAGTTACTCTGCATCTTCTGTGGAGCAACAGACAGACCAGAGCAAAAAAAATGGCATTCTAGCATAGCTTAAATCATGTGTCTTTAATCAAGGCTTACCAGGTAATGCAAAGGATTCGCCTAAGTTTTGTTTTATAACATTTTTTTTGCTATTCATGGTAGAACATTATGAAAACATTGATCATGTCTTATCACGCTAAAGGGACGTCCTGCAGTGCCATCCAAAGATATCCAGCTCTAGAAGGTCAGGACATTATCAGCAAGTGGTCTGACCTAACCAGCTCTGCTCAAGTGCAAGGTGCATTAGCTGGAGCCATTCTGTATGACACAGCCTAGCACAACGTAGACACAAATCCAGGATAAATCTCCAGCCTTGCATAAATTAGGAAAGGCCAGACTTATTCCAGTTGACATCATCTGGAGATTTAAATCATGGTTTGTAATTGGGAGATATGTCTGGATTCAAAAAATAAGCACCCAGTGAATTCTTCCCATTCCTGAACTGCAAGCTTTGCCAGGTCCATCTTGTTTGGATTGCCAAATTTTCAGTGGAAGGAAAGGAGGTTTTATTTTCTCTCAGCATTTAGAGACAGTAATTAGGTTATTCAGGTATCGAATCAGCATGACTTTCTGCTATAATAGAAGGCTGAATGCATTAAAAACATAAGAGAATGAAGATGAGATTTCTGTTTAATATTATTCTTCCATTTAACATTTACAAAACATAGAACTTAAAGTCAAATAATCCAGAAATCCTGGTGCTGCACTCAAGCAGTGTGGAGAATTACATGTTCAAACTGGCCTTTTTTCCCATGTTTTCCTCCCATTTTAATCTGGCACCTAGCATCAGCTGCGAAAATGCCCGTGGTGTTCACTGGGGCAAAGCCTACGAAATAATAAAGAAGCTTTTATAAATGTATTTGAAGTTTAAGACCTGTGAGAATTCAAAGCTCTTCACTGATCTGTATAAACATGAATCTGAGAACTGCCAACAGGTTTATGAGAAATGGAAATTTAAAAATGTCACTGCCAACTAAGCAATAGGCATACAAGTGACAGGAGCTTATAGACTGGACCCTGGAATTCCCTAGCAATGGGGTTAGGTGCTACTGTGAGTAGAAAACCAATCTGTGTGCTTTCAGCAGGAGAAAAGGGGCTTGAAAAATTCTCAACTTGAAGAAAGCATTTTATAGAAAAATTATACCTGTGACATCCCATAATTTTGCCTTATTTCAGCACTAATAAATCCCAGAATCAGAGTTGTTACAAATGCCCTTTCTTCCTTCTTAGTCCGTCAGTGCTTTGGTTACATAATTTTTTCCTATTCTTTGTTATGGTGTATGATGTTAAAATGGTTCACAGTCACTAGTCCATTTCTTCCTGCAGAATCATTGTTTGCATGTCTATCAGACTCCTAGTGCACAGAATTGTGCTCTCAACTGAGGTAGGGCCATGAATAAAACGGACTGCTGTCAGTTGCCCTCAGAATCATTCATTGTGGCTGTATCTTCTGTCTCCTACCTATTTTCTCTACAAAAGACTCATTATTAATGGGTTTTGATGTAGCTTCGACTGCAAGCCTGATCTTTCCTTTCCACAAATGAAGGAGATAGTCTTTTAAGAATGTAAAATGGGATCCACCTCCATCACCACGTATCTTATTCTTATGATCCTTTCTCTCTCCTCTTCCACTGTATCAATAAAGAGATGAATTTTGCCTCTTATTGATCACTTATGGCATTCAATTTGTACCTTTATCTCAGATGAAGTTTTTAGTATTCAGAATTAGCGTTAGTCCTAGCACAAAAAGTCTGGTGCTAATAACAACAGCAACATTAATGTTTTACTCTGCACAGAATCGTCTTTAGATAAAGATACACCTACATGTAATCCAGCAGTCTCTTCATTTTTACTGTTACATACATCGTTTAACTTTCCCTCTACCTGGCAAAGTAGCAAACATTACTGAGAAAGTGAAAGTTTTTGTATTCTGTAACACTGTTCTGTAGGTTTGTAAACCTTTTTGGAAGAAGGAGGCTTCCTGAAACCCTGTGAACAGACCAACTACTCAAACTCATACACATAACAGAGTCCAAAGCCCTGTATCTCAAAAGAGATAATTAAGTAACAGCATTTCAGCATTGGAGACTGTTGTAACAAGTAGGGGTCTCTGGCTGCAAACAACCTCATCTCCAGATGTTCCTGTTTATCAACTTTATAGACAGTGCTTCCATTATGGTTTTATGATGGCTGCATTTAGCATGCTCATTTCTGCATTCAAAGATCAAATAACTTCTGAAGCTACTAAGCTTATAAAAAAATTGTTTTTGTTAATCTTATGTATATGTTTGAGATGCCTGCCAAAAAGAAGTACATTGGATGCACTGCATAAACATATTTGTTAAAAGCCAGATATTAAGCCTAACCAGCAGGGGAAATTCAACAGCATCCTTTAAAACAACGGCCAAGACACCACAAGCATGGAAGGCAGGAAATGATAATTTAATTGCATCTATCAGCTGGATTTTGGGTACCAAAAGGGTACCCAAGGGGAAAAATGCCACCCAACAAGAGTCCTTTTGGAAAAAAGTAGGGATAAAGAGATGCTTCATCTATCTCTGGCCCAGAAAGGGGCATCCTTGGGGATGGATGAGACTCCAGGGGCTGCCTGAGCCTCAGATCTCAAAGACCTCTCTTTGATCATATTCCCATTTCAGAGGAAATGAGCAGGAATGATTTCTCAACCTCACGCCCTTACTTCTTCTCTTTTGTATGGAAAACTCAGCTGGGGACAAATTCTGAACTCCATTAAACATTTACAATATTTTCAAACTCAGTGTATATCTGATAGCACCAAATTCATGTCACATTAGCCAAACCTTAACAGTGGTCGCTATTATTGTATAAAATTGCTATTATTATTATTCATTTACACTGGATTTTTTAATCAACTGAATACTGCTCTGACAACCGTGAAATTATTATCTCTGTAAAATAAGGTGAAGATAACAGTAATCCCATGTCATGCCATACACTTTCAGGGATTAGAAAAGATTTACTAACAGTCCTGTCCTCTTACTTGGTCCTGAAACTGATTTCTTGTGTACAGTGGCAGGGCTAAAATTGTAACACTGCCTGTGTGGAGCAAATAAAACTGGGACAAGTTCACCATGCTGTTCAATCTACTTTAAACATGGATTTGTGACACTACCACAAGCAAGTAGTTCAACCACAAGAAAACTCACCTGCATTGATTCTTGCAGGCTTTTTCTTTAGTAGTATTTTATTATTATTTATTATTATTATTTATTGCAAGATGCAAGAAAACACTAATGTTTAAAAAAACCCAAGAAAACAACAAAGACATTAAAGCTTTAGGTGGTCTCACTTATTTTATGCATGATACAAAGCTATACAGAAAATTGTATGTATAAACCAGACTTATTCAACTCTGTAAAACCCCAGCAATACAGTTTTCTGAGTTTTTAGTCGCTACATATTCCAGTATTTATTAGTCTGTGGCACCAGTAGCCTACAGGTTATATATAGCGCTTTTTATCTTCAGGGAACGAAGAACTCTAAACTGTCAATTCACAGACATTTCTTTTCAAGTTTTATATACTTTTCTGACACATGATTATTCTGTGATATATTAAAATGTAAGTCCCTCCTCTTTTGCTTTTCTATAATTTAAATAATTACCTGAATAAAGCATGTGAATTATGGCTTTCACGTTTCCCAGTTCAATCATGCTAATTTATCTTCTGGCAGCGAACTTCAAACAAAATTACTGTCTCGTTGTGAGACATTACATTAATAAAAGATATTAATTACTTCTTAGAAGGCATTTTTCTTTATCCAGACCACAAATTTAAAAAGGGGCTTGCCTGAAAAGAACAAACCCTGCTTTAATTCTCCCTCCTCTGACAAGCACAGAATTTCTCTCAATCACTTATACAAAAAAAGCCCCTTTTTCTTGTTCTCTTAGAAAATTTTTCCACCTATTTCTTCTGTATTCTCACTGACCACTGGTGCCATCGCTTTCTTTAATGTCATTTATGATACATTCACTTTGAAAACTCATCTTCCTAGCTTTGAAAATGTACATGAAGATCTCCGGTGTCTAATCAAAGCAAATGGAGAGTACAGACTATATTCTATGCTATTTTCCTCTCCACAAGAAAGGATAGCCTATCTTGTTCAATTTTACATTCTGTACCCTGCTGATAAACCAGGCAAATTTAAACGAATTTTTTATAGAAAAAGGTCACAAAAGAAAAAACTAATGAGCAAAGGTGCTGAAAGCATGTCAGAGGTTTTACTCAGCATGAATTGTTCATCATTTAGGAAGAAGATCTCTTAGATTTAGTTATCTGTTGATATGTCTGGGAAAATACGGCTGGATCAGTTTTGAAAAGTTGAATATAAATACAGAACGCTTGATGAAGTTTGCAGACCTGTTTCTTCTTTTTGATTGGGGGTGTGGAGCTGAGTTGTGGTATTTTTAGGATTATTTAGCTTCATATCACAAAATTTTCTACATGTTAACTTGGAATCTTAATGTAGAACTGTCCTTTCATGACATCTAAAGAGTGTTCACTGCAGGTATGGAAAAGAATTTTTGAAACTTGCAGATAGGAAACGTGGTTTCATTCGAAGCAAGCAAGTTTCTGTTTCCATCAGTAATACTGTAATGAGAGAAAAGGCACATTAATGTTCCAGGTTTGGGACTACCCTCTCATAAAGAATTTGGGGGAGGTATGTCCATTTATGCATATAATGTGTAGGAACATTATTTACTCTAAACAGAACTATTATAATCTTCATCTAAGTGATAAAGATCATTCCTCTGTTCTATTCTATCACATGGGGAAAAAAACCCAAAAGAATAAAAAGTGTAAGCTTTCATTGCTGCCCCAATGTTCTTCTCTAATTTCATAATGGAGACAAAAAACCTTTATTTAAAATTGATATTGAGATAATTGGCAGTGGAAGACACAGGGCTAACAGCTGGTTTTTTTTTTCAACTCTCCATTCAGTGTAATATAGGCAATACACTATTATGGATGCAAATACTGCATCCATATGCAAGCAATGCATGATGATTTATTATGGACTGGTTCTCTCACAATAAGCCACAATGACAGAAGGAAACTAATTTACTTTTTTTAAATAATGTGGCCCAGAGATGCAAAGCAAGTAGCAGAGATAAATATGTTGTGTTTTCAATTCATGCAGGAGCAACTTATATTAGAAAAGAAATTAGAAGGCTCAGATGCTAAAAATATAATGATCTCTCATTTTCCCTTCACTGTTACCCAATATTAAAGCATGATCTTTTGTCCTCTGTTCTGGACAGATCTGTATCTTTCCTTACCAACACACATGTAAGTGCACACTCTGCTGCTGTTAGTTATGTGCCTATTAGTTGTTTGTGATTGGAAGATAACTAGAAATGTTATGTTTTCCGTGCCTCATGCCCATTTAAGTAATTTTGTTATAACCCAGTTCTGTATAAAAACGTAGCTTAACAAATGCTTTATCATTGAAATCCTACAAACTACAAAAAGGAAAATACTTAGAAGCCACATCTGGCTTAGGAAGTCCAGTGCTGAAATAATAGTTGTAGGCTTGGATGACTTTAGTATTATGTTTGTACACGCTTGCCCTGTTCTTACTCATGGATAGGCATATGCTCATTGTCACTGCTGGAGACAGCAAACTGTAGAGCTGGCACTGTGGTCCAGCCTCAGAGTTGCTGTGCTCTTACAACTGCACCTTCTGCACTTCACCAGTTCCATTTACGCTGCAATACTCATTAAATCTCTCTCTTGGCACGCTGTCAGGAGCTTTGTTGGATTTTGTTAAAGCAGTGTAAACAACAGGAATAGTTTAAACACAAAGGAATAATCCTATGACTTATGTACAATGTCCACTATTACAAAAAGTGTATCCTTTTTCCTTAGAAGGGAGTGCAATATCTTTACTAAAGCTGCAATGTCTTAGTGAAAACAAGCTTGCTTTTGTGTTATATTAAAAGTGTTCCTCTGTTCCCGATCTCAACATTTTAGCAAACTATTAACCTCAGCAGTATGCACCAAAATTTGAATGTTTACATGCCCTGAAGTTTGTCATGACTTTTACAGAATAAACTTGGAAACAGTGCTCGGTAAGAAGAAGATAAAACAGAACAACTTGTCTAATATCAGTAAGTGTTTAAAGGAGAGGGATTTTTGTTGTGTGTTACAGCTTCCCAGGAGATTTTACTGCAATTGAAAGCTCAGTTTCAGAATGCCCAGATCTATGAGAGGTACAGCTGTCCTGGAGGAAAGCAACTTCAGGGAATAGCATGTGAAAGCTTTACATATAGTGTTGAAATAGGCCAAGAAGTATTTTAACTTACATTTCTAAAAAAGTATTTCTGTATAAAACTTCACCAAGTTTCCAGGCATTAAAAGCATTACATTCACCCTCTTAACATCAACAGGTACAAGAATAATTTTATGGAGAAGCACCAGCCTGTCAACCTCCTTTCTGTAATGCAACATAAATGCACCTCTCCAGATACCCAGCACGGACCATACATCAAAACAAAGAACAGAGCAATGAAAGAGCTGTGCACTGACTGTTTTCCTGAGTTTTCCATAATGATCTACAGTGAAATCCTGCCATTATTCACGTTGGGAGTATACTGATCGCTTTGTTCCACAGTTCTTAACACAGGCATCATTATTTCATACTTTCAGGAGTGTTTTGCTTGATGACATTTATAAAAATAAAAAGGACGGAAGGTGTGTCGCTCTTTTACTGAGAGCTTACATTCTTTTTAGTTTTTTCAGTGTTTTAGAACACAAGAATGGTGCATGAGCCCTTAATGTGGAAGCAGGAAAAAAGAGGAGGCAGTAATTCTACCACTGTGTATTTTCTACAACTGTAAGATGAAAAAAAATCAGAATTTTCAAACCTGTATCACAAACATGCACCTTCAAAGGATTCTGCAGCTTACACAGAAAACTAAATATCATCAGTGTGTGACAAGAGATGCTTCTTTCTGAACTACTTACCTTTTTTACTGTGAAGCCCAATATCTACTTACAAGAGAGGGAAGTGGTATTAAGTAGTGAATTCAAATGACTTCTGCGTTCGGAGTAAGAGAACTATGGAGACCTGTGAAGAATGTAAAGGCTTTCTATTGAAAGAGTGCACCCCATAAATATTTATACCAGTCTTTGGCAGTATGCTAATCCAAGGCAAGTAATTTTCCCTCTCTTAAAAAGAATCATGAAAAACAATTAAGGTGATTTAATTACAGCCACGCAATAGGCAGCAGATTTTGAACTCCTGACAGATGAACATTCATCACAGTGCCATGTTACCCTAACCCCATAACACAAGACTCTGAGCAGAATAGACAATTAAACCTAGATCATTTCCCCTACCTTCCTGCAGTACTTTGGGCTGGATCCAAATCCCAAAGAAGCCAATGGGACCAAAAGCCAGGCTTTTCAAGTACTGACTGAAAGCCCCAGCTTTAAATAAAACAGAACTAGTTTGCATGCAAGTTTGTGGTTCTTCATGACACTAAAGTAAATTTAGCTTCAGAGTCCTTTTCTGAATCATTTAGACCTGAATTTAAATGTAAGTGGCAAAAAATGGCTCAAGGAAGATTTAACTTAGCTGTCCTTCAGTTACCCAGAGCAGAGTTTCAACCGTGTTAAACTTTCTGGTTCTACATACACCTATAAAACCATTTGGCAGCTGTTTCTCCCCTAAACCCTTAATCCATGGGGAAACAAAACAGAAATCTGAGTACAATGAAAATCTTTGCAGCTGGAATTTTTCCAAAAACACTAACAAATCTTTACCATTTCTTATACCTCAAGTTAGGGGAGAGAGGGTGTTTATGAGCACATTCTCCAGAAGTTATGTTCTGAATCGTTATAAAATACTACATTAACAGTAATGCAACCAAACAAGAAGAGTGCTTCACTTAACATTTTGCTGGGACTTCTGATTTTACACGATTAAAAATACTTCATTTTGAAGCATTTCTTGAGTAAAGTTGCAGTTATGCCACGTATCTCAGCCTATGACCACAAGCAGCAGCCCTGTGCTTGCCAGCATGCAGTACACACATGGTCTGGTTCGGATTCTTACACTACTGGCCAATGTAATCTTTGGTGAGGCTTTGCATTTCTGTAGCCCCCAGTAAGCTCATCTGTGAAAATGCAGAGCAGTGTGCGTAGGCAGTCTTTGAAACCTGCCTTGGCAATCTGTGCTTCTGTAACTTCTTAGAAGTACAAAAATGTGCTGTGGATTAAGAAGTGGGTGTGTTTGGGTCTTGTCTGAACCCTGCCCAGACACAGCCATCAGGATATGGCTGTTCTTTAAATTCTGTTCAAGGAGAGAGGGATCCCTCCCCTCCCTTTTTTGGCAGAACTTCCTTCTTCTCTGAAGCAATTAATAAACCAAACACAGACTAAGAAATGGGCTCCAGAAGTCTCAAATACTACCTTGCACTTAAACAAAGAATGAATTTGAATACTGTTAGCTTCGTGTATCGTCGTAAGAGCACACCATTGACACAACTATCTGAAGAAACTAATTCATACCACATAATTCCACTTAATATCCTGTAATCCTGTAACACATGGCAGGTTTAAAACAAACTTGGTACTACTCTTAACAGCAAGGCAGTTTCTGAAGGAACTAAACGCCTCTGTATTTGGCCATATTCTCACACAATGGTTTATGTACAGGTATCTGGAGACATTTAAGGCCAGGCTAGATGTGGTTCTGGGCAACCTGATCTCGTTGAAGATGTTCCTGCTCACTGCAGGAGAATTGGACTAGATGACGTTTGAAGGTTGCTTCCAACCCAAACCATTCTATGGTTCAGGGAGGAGGGAGACCAAGGCTGTGTTTCAGAAGCAAGCCCTGTGTTAGCAAAACCGCAGAAGTTAAGTCTGAGGCTCCCTCTGCTTCATGTCATCTCCCCAGTAAACCCCCTGCTTCTAGCTCTGATTCTGAACCAGCTCTCCCAAGAGACAGATTACTGGAAGATTCATTTTCAAGAATGGGGAATTACATAAAGATTGTTTTTCTAAGGTGCTCGCAATGGGCTTTGAGATGTTTCACATGTTTACGTCTTCTACATCTTCAGAGGAAATGAAGACATGAGAAAACTCACAGTAGGCTCTTTTTAAAAGGAAGTAATCTTCCAAGGCCTTGCTGAAAAACATGCATCCATGACACAGTATTTTCTGTGTTCTGGCAGTGTCTTATCTACTGATCTTTTCATCAAAAAAAAAATACCCTCAATTTTAAGACACTGTATCAGAAGAAAACAAGTGGGGTCAAAGCTGCAGAAGAGCCAGAACAAAACTTAACTGACACCTGCCTATTTACCACCCATGCCAGTAAAGGTTCTTCACATCACAGCTCTGCCCTAGATGTCTCTTACAAGAGCATACAGGGCCATTATGGACTTACAGGGCAATTTGCCTTGCTGCGTAAGGACAGGCAACATCTCCGGGTACAGCGAGGCACGCCAACAGCTCAAGCCCCTCTGCATCACACACGGCAGAGAAGGAGTGCAGCCAGGTTGCAAAACCAGTAAGTACCCCGTTGCGTTTTGCTACACACAAAAAGAAGGATGTGTAATGGTGAGCTTTTTCACTTTTTTAAAGCTTTTTTTTATTCTTACAAACCCATTCTCAGTGGTACTTTCTGCTTAATTTCAGGGCCTGGGGGCTTCTCGCCTCTGCCCTGGAGCACAGCCGCCCCCAGTGCTGACGGCTGCGCTGAGGACCCTCCG
>JAVHNF010013356.1:0-20334 GCA_034783455.1 Micropsitta finschii
TGATCTAACAGGCAGTCCATCTAAGCCTGCATGAAATAAACCCTCTTGAAAAGGAACCTGGGCCACTGAGTGAATAAATCTGCCCTTCTGGTGCACATGATCCGTCTTGTGCCTCATAACCCTGACCCTGTCCTTCCAGCTTTGGGTAACTGACTCTGACATCCAACTAAAGTTGTGATTTAAAATCAGTGTTACAGCTCAAGCTGCTTGTAGACAAGGCTACAAGTGGTTGCAGGGGCTGTTTGACAAAACCAGCCTGATGGTTAGAAAGGCAAGCTTGCAGAAAACATCTGTGAGCCTTTGAAGACTGAAGAGGAGAGAGATAGAAGGGGAAGGAAACAATTTCAGGTTGTGCAATTAGGAAGGCAAAGACACAAAGGAACACACAGGAGGAATGTCTGTTTGGCATTTCTGTTTGGCAACAAATCCACTGGAATGGCCTCCACAGAGTGATGGTGGAATTTGTGTTGCTTTAGTCATTTATAATTAGACTGGGCATATGACTGGTGAATGTGACATAAAGAACAAACTTGCAGCAAATAGCAAGGGAAAGAGTAGATGGCACAGGTGTTTGCCATTTCTTGTGTCTAAGACATCTTTCACTTCATTCTTAAGTGCTTTCAAGTCTTTCTGTGTAAGCCTGTTAGTCCCAATACTCTGGCAAAATTCCAATTTAGTAATCAGTTTCTCCCTACCTTAAATTTCTTTTTGTGGTTTTCATTTGTTATAGCACTATTGTATCTCTTAGGAGGAATACCCTTAGGAGTATAACATTGTGCTGCCATGTTCCACTCCAGAAGCAGTTGCTAATACACACAGAAGGGGAATGTGGTGGCTGTTTTAAAAGAGCTCAGCAAACATAAAAGTGTATCACAGCAAGTGGAGGAGGAGATTGCAGCCAATACAAATCTGCTGCAGAAACTAAGCAAAAAATAGCTCCTCAAACTGGAACTAGACCAAAACCCTGGCTTTAACATATCTACAATTGTGAAAACTGACAGAAGATCTTTACAAATACCAAAACTCATGAAATAGGCCTATGCTTTATCCTAGAAGGGCAGTGGAAACAGTATCACTTCAAGGGGCAAAAGACCACCTACCAAGCCAACCCTATTACTTCCTGCAAAAGCCTGCTTCTTGGGGATCTTCTTTCAAGATCTTCTCTTCAAGCCCTAACTAACTGTACATGAAATCTGGTGAGATCACAGCACAGGGCAGTGAGGCTGCAGAAAGTCAATCAATTTGTACACAACCCTCCCGTTTAGCAGATAGCTGAGTCTTGGAAAACTGTGACAAAGTAAAAATCCCACAGGCCACACTTGAAAAACAATGACAACAATGTTGGGTTCTTTTCCTCTTCTCTTATTTATTCTGAAAAATCTTGGCAATTTAAGTTCCTTGTTGGTTTGATTTTTTTCCTACTCTAAAAAGTACACAAGGCTGCTTATTTTTAAAATGCCAATGTTCAAGAAAAACACATAGCAGAAAAAAGGGATTATCATTTCTTCCCTCTGTTCTTCCCAGTGAACTTAGCTCTGTGTATACCACATGCAAAAGTAATCCCCCAGAAACTGCATGCTAGGATCCCAGGAGACATGAAGGAAGAACATGGGAGAGATGAGAGTATTTTCATACATCCATTACAATTATTGTTCACCTTTTCGAAGAGGAACATTGATATTAGAGAAATGTGAAAGAATATTTTTTCAACTGCCAAATAAAAATAAATAAATCACCGCATTAGTTAAATCCCTTCTCACATCTTAAGAGGTCATTAATTTTCTCCGAGGGTTGATAGAAGTTCCCGATGACATGCGTTCTAATTTTAAAATCGCTCTCACTTCACAGTTCTGAAAAAGCTGATGTCAGGGAGTGAGTGGGTGGGTGGGTCTGTTTTAAGTGTGATTCACACATTAGATTCTCTTATCAGCTCATGCATATTCAGAGGTGTTATCCACAGGCTGTGGGGGTCAGCCGGAGTCCAACAGGGAAAGGGTCATTTGGAAGGAGCTAATAAAACAGGCAAAAGAAAAAGAGGAAAGTTGTTACACCATCTTTTCTTCGTGTGTCAGGCATGCAAAAAATACTGGCCCTGTCTATGCCACAACAGAATAGTCCCACTTGAAAAGGGGTTCTTCTTGTCCTTAGTCCTGCTTCTTCCCACCATCACGTTACTGTCCCTAATGCAGAAGTAAATCCAAGTCTGTCATGATCTTCCCCATAAACAGAGCCATGATTTCAAATATGCCTAGAACTCAAGCACAAGAACTAGTGCCCAACCAAGGGCTGACATGCGGTGTAGTATTAGCGTAAGGCTTGTGTTTTTTGAGATAGCCTGAAATAACACACTGCCCTGCTAACATACTATCCCTTCTGTACACATTTTTAAATACTATATGCTCCTACTGTGCGTCTGATCAGGATAGCTCCTCCCCAAAGTATATCCTTACGAAAGAAAGAAAAAGCTGTTCCTGAGATCTTAGTTACAACACAGGGAGCAGGAACTCCTCAGATATCTGAGATGAGATAGGACAAAATGATGATGTCAGGCGAAACTGATGTCATGCCACTAAACTGTTTTCACAACTTGGCCTATTTCTCAGATCATCAGACTAGCTAGCAAAACTTCATCTTCCTTCGAAGTCCTTTGTTACAGAGAAGTGTTTTGCCTCCTCTCCTTCCAACTCTTTTATTAGTATATTTATTAGTATAGAAGAGGGTGTTATGGAATGACGAGATGGCAAGCCTGTGTCGTCATCTTGGTAAAAAAATGAGATTCACGCACTGCAGGTATACAAGAAGATTCTGTATGACGACTGCTGGAAACAGACATACCCTGTGGCACAATCTAGCTCTCTCATTCTCTGTATGACCAAGATAATCAACAATGAACACCCTCATCACAAAGTCTCCACAAATTCTGCCTTAGCCTAAGCATCAGAAAAAGGTTCTGTTGACTGCAATGTATGTACCTTGGTTCTCAGCAGTTAGCAAGCACAGCTGAGGTGGGGGAGGTAGGAAGAAGGTTGGGTGGTAGGGAGGGAACGTATATGATACAGACACACACAACACTGTAATTAAGGGTAATTTCAGAAGCATTTACCTGTGTTTCAGTGTCTGACAACTTTTCACTTGTGAATGCTGCAAACGCCTCAGCTCTACAGACTGATCTTGTTTTTATGTTGCTGGGATGGGAGGAGCAGAAAAATGAGTCGTTCTCTGAATTAATTACCTCCTCTGATTTGAGGAGCATGCACTGAAATACAGTTTAACTCTTGCTCAGGGTTTAAGTGTCTATTCTAGAACAGAACTGAAACGGAGCCATGCCTACGGTTTACAAAGAGAGCTACTGCAGAGGCTTCCCTACGTGTAGAGCATAACCAAAGAGGAATGCTGCTGTATGGAAAACTCAATGTTTTTGAAGGACTACACCAAACCTAACTTCATCTGATAGGACCTCCAGCAAGCAAAGACGTTACCATAAATGCTGCCTTTGTTCAGTCACCACCCTAATAGCCACTGCTTGATTCTCATTTCCTTTTGCCGCAAATCTGAGGTTTCCCACCCCTTTTGTTGAAAAGTACTTTGATGGGGTTGAAAACAGAGCTGCAAATCAGAGGGCTCAAGTTATAGCCCTAATTCTACAAGTCAGTCAATTTTGAGGACATTACATCACTTGTTTCCATTCCCATTTTTCTGCTCCTTAAAGCAGTAGCAGCATCTTTCCTCCTTGCTAATTGCTCTGAAAGCAGGGATGCAAAAACATCTGAATAATGAGTGCTTTGGAGAAGTCCAGAGCTAAGAAAGTTTTCAGAAATATGGTATTTTAATGGAATCCTAAAGATCAGGTCAAAGTACTTGCCTCACTTTTTTATTTACTTATTTTTAACAGTTGTGCTCCAGGTCCTGACCTACAATGTCAGTATCTATCATCCAAGGTATGTGAAACATCAGACCATGTCAGGTTGCACATGATGTTATATGGCATGAAAATAAAATACTCCATCCACAGTTAGTGGTGATAGAAAAAAAAAAAAAGAAAAAATGGAAATAAAAGATTAATATTATTTCCCCTCATTTAAAATAACACTGCAGTTTATTTTATCCATTGTTTTAACTTAAATATGGAAAATATTTCCAGAGTTTACAGCAGAGAACGACTGAAAGTATCAATCAGAACTAAAAAAACTTGGACAGGCAATAACATCTATTTTCTCAAACACTTCTGTCCTGACCTTCAGCTCCCCAGATAGTTCAGGCTGAGGTGCTACAATAATCTTGCCACATTCCTCAGAACTCATCCCCTTCTTTCCTCTACCCATAGCAGTTATGTCACAGGTATCTCAACCAATTCAGTCAATGGAGCTTGTGTTCTTTTAGTCCTTCAAGACCTGTGAAAAGTCCCCTATGGGGCTGGAACCTATAGTGAAGGAGTCAGAGATCACTAGATTCTTTCACTCCATTATGGATAGGATTTGACTCCATACCTACAGAACTGAAAAAAAATTGTAACTTATCTATGCTTACTTACTGTGTTTTAATATTATCTAAATCTCTGAGTCCATTTTCTCTCTTGCTTTCATTGTGCAAAATGAGGATTTTATAAGAAGGCTGGAGTGTGGCCACTACAACATGAGAATACCTGTTTCCTGCCAGGGTGGCATGTAGGTCTTGCTCTCATGTATATGCTATTTTTCTTATTTCTCTTTGAATATGATTTTTAGTCCTTACATTTTTTTTCCAGAGCAGCAGAGAGCAGTATGTAGCTGAACTAAACTTCCTGTAGCTCAGAAATGCTGTGTGTGAACAAGCCTTGAAATAATGACCACTTATGATCCATCTGAGTAGAACTAAGAACAATTATGATCTCTCTGTATTCAGAAGCAGCAAAATCTTTCTGTAACAGAGCTAATCTGTCACTGACCGCAGAAGGTACCACAATCAGCTAAGAAAACACCAGATTCTGCTGAACTGCATGGTAGCAGCAATTAACTTTGGGTTATCGTGTATCTACCTCTGAGAAACAGCATGACTGCATCCCAGGCTAGTATCAGACTAACTGAAAGATCATTTAGCATTAAACTTATATCAAAAACTCCTCCCTCTCATTCACTACCAAGTGCTATCCCTTTGAACACCGGGTTGCCCACACTTCCACAAGATTGTGTCAATCCCATCCCAGTAGTAAACAAACAGTCATGACAATGGGCAGGAAATGTACAGGAAAATGATGCTGGTCAGTATCTGGCAGTAAATTGCAAGCAAGGAGATTTTACTGTAAAAAGATGCAAAATTCAGGGAGGGCTCTTTCTCACTGAGCTGAATTAAGAAATGACATTGTGTTTGACACAACTTGAGCTGAAATGTGCAAGAGGAGAAAGAAACAGGAAGGGAAGTATCATTAGTACCTTATATTCACCTTCACTTCCACGGATTGACTTTACCACTGTTGGGAAAAATATCATAGCAGCTGCTCTTTTTCACTGAAAAATATTGATTGAAAAAATCCTTCCTGTCATTAATCCTTACTGACAGAGCAAACCAGATCCTGTAGAGCATACCTACATCATAATACAGATCAGTTGCTGCAGAGCTAGGGGCTGGGATCAGGGCAAACATGAACAGGACTTTTAGGAGCTTGTGTCGCAGACTGGGAACATAATTAACCCTAACAAAACAAAAATATTTCATGAAGCTGTCACATCATCAGGCCTGGGAACCACAAGATCAGCCATACCTCCTCCCTCAAACCCAAATACAGATCACTAGGCAGCCAAAGCTACTCAGCATAACAAAGAGGGGAGGAGCAGGAACTCTTATGGTGTTTGCAAGACCTAGCAGCCCTCTTCAGAAGGTGATTCAGGATGAGTGCCTGACATCAATGCTTCAAAACTCTGTGACAGATTCCGTTTCTCTTCACAGACTGTACGCTGATTACCGCCTTACAGTTTAGTTACTCAAAGTTAGGTTGCATGAATACCTTCCAAGATGCTCATGGATCAATCTCAGGCCCAATTTTCTCTGTGAGGAAGACTGACAATAACAAATAGTAAACACTATTCAGTCTTCCCTGACTGACAGTTAATAATCAGTCCCATACAAGCACTTGCCTTCCTGCATAGTGTTCTCTCACCTTACAGGTGTATTCATATAACAGCCCCACAAACCTACCAAATGTCTCCTTACTGGAAACAGACCACTATCTCCAGGAAGCTGACTATGCTCCTCTGACTATGCTCCACTGACTCCTCCAGCCCTACAGAGAGCTCTCACACAAAGCAGCCCCTTGAGAACAGGCATCCTACATAGTAAAAGCCTGGGGACAAACAAGCGGTGAATGCAACGGCAGCAGCTGCTGAGATGGCTGGATGTCTCTGACACCACAGCAAGCATTACAGCCTCTTGCGGCTTTCTATTTGGAACAGAAATGGCCATTTGTAAATCATTTCTAATTGTCATGTTAAAGAGCACAGAGTGCAGCAATCAGAGAGCTCGTGGTTTTGAAGCCCTGACACCGCCGTCAGGCATGGATCAGCAGGCAGGATAATAGGAGGAAAAGCTGCAGGGTTACATAAGCAGGCACAGGCAGGCAAGTGGGAGCGTGAGAGAGGAGGGCAAGTGCATGCCCTCTCCCTGCTCCCTCCTGGGAGCAACTCACATGAACTCATTGGCAACACAAGCTCTTATGTCATGGATTACTTTGCTCCCTAGCAAAAGCGCACAACTCAAAATCCTTGGGGAATTTTTTATAATGAAATGGCCATGTTACTTGTAAGTTTTCTCTTTTTAAGCAACAGGAAGTGGTTTCTTCAGTTCCTTCTCATCTCTACGTTGACGAGAAAGGAACTAGAGAAGGGATGCTCCTAAGGTTTATCAGGCTTTCATTAGCTATTCACCTTTTTTGTATTATGCCTTTTAATCAGCTCTTAATTGAAATGGTTCCTAGAAAATCTCACCAAGCCAAGGATCTTCTTTTCAGAAGGCATGGTTGTCCAGGAAAAGACACATAAAATCAGAAAAGCTCAGTCACTCTGGAAGCACCCTTTCACCAAGTCATATACTATATGGAGGAAGAACACTACGTAGACCTAGAAGCCTAGGGTCCAGTTGTCCCATTAACTTGTCTGCCTCTGGGTATTTGCGGAGCAGCAGACACAGGTTTGGATCCTCTATATACAAAGTAATATATGTATATACATAGTAATGGGTGTTCATTGACCTTCACATGCTTCTCACAACTATTACTTGCTACTAAAGACTCCACAGCACTTTAAACCAAGGTGCCTTCAACTCTGTTCTAGAGGACAAATACCTTGTTGACCTCTCTGATCACAAGACTATTGAGGAGTATAGCAAAGCAAGGGCTGAAAGCAGGATCCACCCTGCCTTCCCCATAGAGTAGCCAGACTACTGTACTAAGAAATCTTGGGTATATCATCTCAGTAGGTATAATCATTATGCAAAACAGCAGGTAGCCGAAGAAATGCACAGAAAAGGGTTCTGCTTCACTGAGGATTCTTATTACTGCTTAAATACAGAAGATTAGATTTTCTTTCATTATTGTTCCCCAGGAGGCCATGGGCCTTGCAGCTCTAGGACGTTTTGTAATCTGACATAGGGGACACCTGTTCCTCTGCAGCACATGGATTTGCTTGGCAAACGCACTCTGGTTCTATTGTGAGCAGCAGAAGTGCTATGCTTAGCCCAGTCTGAAGGTGGAAAGCAGAAACGGCTAACTGCTGCCCTTCAGTCTCTAAGAAGCTGCTTTGATTGCTGTTATCCTATTCTAAGAGCTATCCTCGCAATTCAGAGTAAGAAGTTGGTAACAGTCATAGCCATGTTCACCTCTTCTACAGCAGCAATTAAATGTTGCATTATTTTTGTCAGCCAGAAATTAGCATTACAACAACTGAATTTCATAAATTACTAAGTACGCTTTATATTATGAAAGCATCAGACAAATGCTTCAGAACTTGGTTCATTATGTTTAAGAACAAATCCAATGCAATGCTGATCAGCAGAGAATCAGGCTCACCTTTTCTGATACTCCTGACAAAACTCTCCCAGCTGTAGGGAACAGAGCTGATACACAGTAAGAAACACAGCCAGTTCCCTATGTCCACATATGATTGCACTGGTCTGGTGAAAGGAGTTCCTCTACATGTCAGGGAAACCTTTCCAGAAGCTTCAAACACTTGGCTTTACCCCTTCCTCCTCCCTTTAAGTCCTGTGGTTGCCCCCACACTCTCTCATGTAAACAACGACCAAAGTGGCAAGAAATTGGATTTGCATGAAAAAGGATTGGCTGTAGTTTTCATCTAAGCTTACCGTTACCTTTTTATTGTTTGGAGTTCTTTTCAATGCTACGGTACTAAGTATTTCCTAACTCTTTATAGGTGGTAAACTGAGAAGGGATGAGATCACCAGATCTGTTAAGAAAATCTGTCCCAGTGGCAGAGCTGACAGAACCCACAGAGAGATAGCTAAGAATAAGCAGGCTATGAGAGGTGTGGGTTGTCCCCACACAGTTCTGCAGAACATTGACACTGAAGTGTACAGGTGACAAGTTAAGTGTTAGCTTTGTGAATTACTTCTGATCACATTAGCAGGAATATCTAATTGTTTTTAGGCTCAAAGCAGAACCTGGGATATAACACCGCCCACTCTGACAATATACCAAAACAAGAATAGTAGGTAGTCTTACACGAATATGCAGAGAAATTTTTCCTCTTACTGCCTGTCCCAGTTCTTAAAATCAAGTAAACAGTTCTGACAGATAAGCTTTGGCAAATTTAACTAATGAAGTTTAAGATGTTACACACCTGTCTATCCCATCACTTCACTGACGAGGACCACCCTCAAAAGCAAATCAATAAAACGGGAAGTTTGTCTGCGCTTCACTTGCTTCAGGTCACAGTCCTAATGAACATCCCAGCACAAATCCACCTTCTCTGATGCCTTCATATGAATTGTTAAGAATGTATCAGCTGTGAAAATGCAGAAACTCCACTCATTCTGCCACCCCACTGAAAAAAAATCTGACCACATGCACTAGGATAGAGTTCAATACATTTATGTCTGCCATAGTCTGTCTGTGGATGGCCTAGGATCATTCAGCCTACCCTGTCTTCAACATTTTACTTTATTCAATTGAAGGTCTTACAGCAAAATTAGGGTGTGCAAACTTATCCGCCAGGCCACTGAGCAATTCAATCAATTTGTCTTCCTTCTTTTCTGAACTGCAGCTCTTTTGACATGAACTACCTGTAAAACCACTAACAATCTCTTTTCATCCAGCCAGTTTCCTCTGGAATTGCTGAAGCAGCTTTCTTCTGCTGGTGCTGCCCTTTCATGATGAAGCAGCTTTTCACCAAGAAGCATGGTAGGAAAGCTACATGAATGGTTTTGCTTTCAAGCACAACCATTCAGTTTTGTGACTGCTGCTCTAAGGTGAAGAAAAAATATATAGAGTAAAATGCAAAAGAGATGCTCACAAATCAACCCCCCAAATAATTAACTACACAGGACAGAACAAAAAGGGAGGCTCAAGATTCTGTTCAACTCACAACTTTTCAAAAACTTTGAAAAACTATTTCTTGGCTACCTGATTTTTATATAGGAACTTAGGGGTTGGAGGTAGTTAATTTATGCTTCAAGGGAAAAGGGAACGTTACCCCTCCCATTTGCAGTTTTCTTCAGTTCATTAAATGAAAGAAATTGATTTGGTGAAAGTAATTTTGTAATTAAAAAGCTTATCATGGCTTTCTCTAATGAGCTAAGCAAACAGACAATAATTCAGTGACAATATTTACACAGTGCACACTGAGGGACGTTTGTTTAGAAAATTAAACGATAGAAGAAAATGGGAGGAGGAGAGAAGGGAAAGTAAGCAAAGGAGAAGAGGTCAATTCCAGATCCAAGTTCATCCCAGGATGCTGGTCCTTTGATTTGAACAGTTCCTGTTCCCTTTGCATCAGAGCAGCAAAAGGAAGAAAAGACTGTAAGCAACCTATACTATTTCCCCTTTGTAAGTGGGCTTTTCACAGACTGAATTTACTATGCTCTCATCTCCAGCTGGGACCATAGCCAGCTCTCTATTCAGGATTTCAGGGAACAGCTTTATACGCAAGTAAGACTAAGAATTAGCTTTCCAGGATACACTTCCGTCCTCTAGGGTGCCAGAGGCTTCATGCACACCAACTGATGGCACAGTGTGGAAGGGAGGACAAACTCTTGAGAACTGGAGAAAAAGCTCAACTTGAAAAAGCTCTTCTACTATAGCTGAAATGAAACTCAGTACTCAAACTATTTCTTTTACACCTTCAGAAAGCAAGAAAACTCCACACAGCTCCTGCCTCAAGCAAGACTTTGTGCATTGCAGGATGAAAAATGAGATAGACGAAACACAGCAGGTCCCTGGAGATTCTTCCCCTCTTGGGCTGTTCTGTTGTGCTGAGGTACGTTATTCCAGTCCTAGAAGAAAGTTTCCTAGAGGGAGAAGGAAGGAGTCTCTTTTCCTCTGCCCCTGTTTCCCTCATTCTTCAGAGTTTGTTCTCCCATTATCTCTCCCTGCCCTCTATACCTATGTACGAAACCCCTGGCAGGTTTTTTTTTGGCGGGGGGAGAAGCGGGAGGGGATGCTCTGGAAAAGTCCTTCTTTAGTCTTCTGAGTTTCACACACTTACAAAGCTGTTCCTTCTATTCTTGAACTGGCTCAGATACTGTAGGAATAGGCAACAGTACAAATCAAAAGAAAAAAAAAGAGTCCTAAAGCAGGTGAGCAGAAGATCAGCTACATGTGAAGCAGCACAGATGCAGTAAAATGTTGCTAAGAAAAAGGTTAACAGTGGGAGTGAACTCACAAAGCATAAAAGACAAGAGAGAGATAGAGAGAGAGAACAAAATGGAAACTCCAGTGGACAAAGAAAAAGAATCTGTGAATCTAAAAATTTGTCACTTTTCAAATCAGAAATAGGAGCATTCCAATGCCTAGCATATGCTTTTAAACCCTTCTTCACAGATATAATGTAGTGCATGAAACAACTCATTTCAACAAAGAGCAAAATAACTGAGGAGACTCGACTCTCAAATTTCCAGAAAAATTCCCTGATGAAGGAAGGGGCAAATGCTTCCCCTGTGCACCATCAGAGGTCAGCATATCACTGTAACATGAACATATGAGGTGGCAGACAACAATGAGACCTCCTCCTTTCTGTAAGATTTACTCCATAATAAGACAAGCTACCTCTGTTTCTGAACTGAGTCCAAAAGGAACCATTCATCCAGACTAAAGGCTTGTGATGAATCAGTACATTTCTCAGCATCGCTTGAGACTCTGACGCCAAAAGGCATTTTTAAATAAAAAGGCATTTTTAAATAAAAAATAAAAGATTAACTTCTCTGTGCTAAGTCCAGGTTCTCACCTACCCTTTATAGGTAGACAGCCTCTTAAGAGTTTAATACCAACCTGATTTACTAAGTTAATAGTTGATTTATGTGTGTAAAAAGGTATCTGAAACTTGCACGGAGTTGCATGGAGGCCTTGAGCTAAGCCAAACGCACTAAGCATCCCTGACACTCCCTTACAGTAAAACAGGGAGTTCCCCATTTCTGCTTTCCTCAGAGGTATCCTTTGCACATCCCACTTTCTCTTCTGATATGTGAAAGAATATCTTATGAACACGTAAGAGTGTTCTGAGACCACAAAGCAGCCTCTGAAAATCTGGAGAGCTCTACTCCTGACTGCAGGAGCTAGATGTAGCCTACACATATGCCTGGAAGCAGTCATAGGATGGTGGCTTGGACCAGAGGATGAAGGTTCTAACACAGATTGCAGAGGCACAGGGCGAAGCAAGACAGACAAAAGCATAACAGAACTGAGCATCTTTAGCAATCCTTAATCCCTTATCCTGGAAAAGAGGAGCCTGTCACTTCTCTCATACTGCATCTTACTGGCTGTCTCTGAATACTCTCTGACACCAGGGCACGATTGCACAACCATTAAAACCAGACATTCACATGTCCTAACAGTACTAATTTAATATAGACCAGGAGTAGGCCCACAGCTGCACCTCTGTTAAATTAGCCAGAGAATATGACAGAGCATTTAAGGCCATTGTTGTACCAGCTGGGCTTGAATATACCTGACCGAGCATAAAATCAGAGGTGCGTAAACAGACAGTCCAAGATCCAGCACAAAGTCTACCAGTACACACCAAAATCCTTTGAACAAATCTGAGACAACAGAATAGATTTATTGGTGCCATGTGGTCCAGCTTTTCTGGTTTTATCTGAAATGTCCTAAAGCTGGATCAACTGTGCCATTGAAACATGGTCATTACACATGGCAGGGAGAGTCTCTTTTTAGTACACAGGCATACAGACAGAACTTGCTAAGATAAACTCAGAACTGCCCTTCTTGCCATGACTCACAGCCAAAAGTGTCTAGGAATTGCTGATAAATAAGGTTTATGAATCTCAGCACCACAGACTCTATCCTGCAAGCTAATGAAGACCCCATGATTTAAATGAATTTGAGCTATTCACAGCACTAATTGGTTGCCAATGAACTGAATAATTGGTTGCCAATAAGATCTCTCCGCAGTCACCTTTTGTATTATATTTTCCAGCACATAAACTATTTTACAGTCCTTCATCTTTTGTCTCTTCTCATCCATATAACTCTTCCCTTCAGTGTCTTTGAATCCAGGAACAATGCTTTCAGGACAGCAAAGTTAGCCAGTGATGATTTGCTGGCAAGAAAACAGACAAGAGACCAAGAAGGTGCCCGGGTCAGACCTTAGGGCAGAGCCGTGCCACTTCATTAGCTGCAATGGTAACATGAAAATCCCGGTGGCTCTGCAGTAATAAATATGTAATAAATGTTACCTTTATACGTAACAGAAAAACCGCACAGGTTATACTGCTGGGGAATAATTCTGCTTTGTGCTTAGGCAAACCAACTAAACGAAATATGTCAGGGCTTTTCCATCTCTTACTTCTGTAACCCAATACTTTCGGCAAAACAGTAATTACAGTTCTGCCTTTTCGTCTTTGCTTAGGTTTTTTAAACAATGACTTTGTAATTGACTTGCCTAGGGGAGACTGGATGTACCTGCCTAGATTGCTGCTCCCACACGATGGAATCAGACCTGCTTTAGCAGGCAGCACTGCTCATGGACTATGAAGATGGAGCAGAGTCTCCTTCAACTTGAGCAGTGACAGACCTTGGGTTTTGGAAGAACAAGACCAGACTTATGCCCAGCACAATTATGCTGTGTTGAAGGTAGGGTTCAGTTTCTTTTGTGTAAGACAGCAACAGTTGGGAACTCACCCTGGGTTTCTTCTGACCTGAGACAAATTGTTCCTGAGGGGTCAGTGCATAAAGAAAATTATTAGAAAATGACTTAAACATCTGAGGGCCCAGCTGAAGGGAAGGTGCAGTAGGGGAGCTACTGAGAACAGCAGAACTGAAAAATGATCCATGCGTCTCCCACCTCACTGGCAACTCCAGGTCTCTTTTTCTTTTTTCTTAAACTGTGGGAAGTGAGGCTGTCGTGATGAGGTGAGAATGAGGTGTCTGTGAGGTTTCTCCAAGGAGTCTTTAACTACCCTCTGGGTATATTAGCGCCTGCCTGCAACACGTGAAACTCTTGAGTATTAGCTTAGTTCTCTTTCTCCAGTTAAAAGCATTAAATTGCAGATGCCAAGTGTTTTCTTCCCCTCATTCTCTTTCAAATTCCTGAAAGCTAAAGTAATTTTGTCATGACTCACATTATAAAAAGAACAAGCGATGTGACTGCTCCCACTTATCATGCACATGTACAAAACAAATATTCTCTGTCCGCTCTACCTTGACTTGCTAGTGCCTGCAATCCTATCATCACAGCCATCTGTTTAAGCATTAATGCCAAGCTCTGCTCCATAAAATAATTTCTTCTTTTTTCTTTTTTTTAATTTCCTTTTTTTGGGGAATAAAAATCTAATCCCCCTCCCATCCCCCCAAAATTATTATTCTATCACTCCCATTAAATCCACTAGAATTTGTACATGGTAATGAAAAAAAGAATTTTGCTACAGTATAAGCAAAAATCCTACATGTTGACAAAAAAAATGCATTCTCAGATCACAGAGCCTGGAGACAAAGCACAGTACCAAACCATAAGAGAACTTGGGAACAGGCACTCCTCAAGGATTTATCCATAGCCACCTGTCTCCCAGAATATATGGATAAACTTACTAGAGTTCTTCATCAATGTCATTCATCCAGTGACATGATCTGATCACTGTTATACCTTTTCCTTCTGCAAATTTGTTAGTGACTGAAGGAATTACAGTCATTAAGTTTCTAAATTAAAAATGCACTCAGAGACAACTGGTGAGGCTTTACATAAGGTTCACAAACTGAAGTTGTCTTCTCAACTAAGAGCTTAGTTTGTTTCTTCTCCATAATCAGGGTAAAGTCAGTTTATGAAAAATAGGATTTCTCTTTCGGAAAACCATCTGACCCCAGACCCTTTTAGCTATCAGCACACAATGCTGCAGTTACAAAGACATCCAACATAAAATCTGAACTAGAAAAAATTTTGTGAAGTCATGTGAAAACATAGAGCTTTAATTTTTCATTTGAGCTTATCTTTTAAAAGTTGCAACAAAGAATGGAATTTAGAACATGTAGAACAGGTGTCATACTTGGGACAAATAACAGATTCATTTTCCAAATTCAACAAAAAAGCTTCTATAAAGAAGTTTACAAAGTAGGAGAAAAGTTTTTTAGTAAACCCCTTACAAACTACATAATTTTTGCAACTGCCTTTGTGACTTCTGCTCCTTTTGGTGAAGCACCAAAGCACTACAAATGTAACTTTTTACACATACCTGGCACAGACAAAAAGTGCCAAATCTTTCTTTCAAAGGAAAACTAGAAAGCAGTGAAATCCAGTGGAGCAGATTTTGATGACAAGTTTTTTGAGTGATACCAGTTCATCTGCGGTAAGAATGAGCCTCCAAGCTCTGAATCCTTGCTACCAAATTCAGATTCAAGGGGGTTTGGATCTATTCTCACTGTCAATGTGTAAGCAGAAAGCAAATGCTGCTGAAGGCATCTACACAGCTGTGTATTTATGATAACCAAATTTCCAACCCCACCCTTCCCAGTCTTTCTGAGGGATTGGTAAATGGTTAAAAAAACCTCCCTGCATCGCCATTTTGTAGCTCATCCAACTATTTTCTTGGATTACACACCTGGATGGAGTCAGAGGGTTCCTTCTTAGTACAAATGACGACATTTTCATGCACATATAGAAACACACAACAGCACAGCTCTGCCTTATCCCCCACTCTTTCTTATGACCAACATAGGTTGTACACCTTCTGCTGAAGGTGGCGTTTCTAACTCACTTTTGCTAGGTCTATCATCAGTACTATGCATAAAATATTAAATAATAATGGTTATGGCTAGACAAATAATCCACTGAGATTAAAAATCCATATAATTTTGTCCCCTTTTTATTCTTCATGGACTGAACTAGATTTCTGTGAATGGATTTGTTATTCAGAAAGATCCGGCAAATAGTTCATTTGAGCACATTTCCGCCTACAGAACACTTGCGAGCTGCTCACTTTAATTATTCCCTATTCACAGTGTGCGAATGGTAGCACAGTATTGTTTCCAGTTCCTGACTAGTGCAATAAAACTTTTTAAATGGAGAAGCGATAAGTAGCAAGTGCAAAATCACTGTTCATAAATAGCTTTCTAAGACAGATGACTGCATGATTACACGCTCACATTAAATTCTATGAAACCTACAAAACAGAGACATGCTTTCACAAATACCTACAAGAAAGGAGTAATCTGACCCCACATACAGCTGTAGTCACACTCTATGCTTTAACAAGTATTCACAAATGTCTTTTTATATTAAGCAACAAATTTAATATCTGAGAGTGAGATTTTAAAACTCTCAAGCAGGGATACCATACGAAGGAATTCCTTGTTATTTTTCAAATGGAAAGAAAAGCCACATCCGAGAAACCTCAGTAATTTTTTAAGCAGGTTCAGCACCTTCACTACTGGCAATCACCACCACTTCCTTTCCCGTTCTGCATGCTATATACCTATATGAGTAATTTCATCTTCCTCCCAAAGCTGTGATGCTAAAAATCCACCCACATTTTTCCACCACCTCATAACTAATCATTATACAGCTCTCTTTGATTACGGTGTGAAGCATAATGATAACCATGAGGGGAGATGGACAAAAATTTGTTGGCATCAACCTCAATAGCTAAATGCTGGTTAGGCAATTTCTGTGCCAGAAGAAGGAGAGGTGCTGTACTATATAATTTAGTGAGTGGATAACAGCATTCTGCTGCTATGAGCAAGTTGTAGTGTAACGATGCTTGCACAGTGACATTTGGGTGTCTGACTACTGGGAGAGCTTTTGCAACACTGAGTTTGATAGGGTGTGGTTGTGCCGTGACTTTACCGTAGGAGATTTAATTCTTTAAGTAGACAAGAAGTTGTTTGAGCTGACATAAGTCAGAAATGAGATAGATATAAGTACCACTCTAGCCATCTATAGTAACAGAATCTGTTCCTTCCGAGTCCTCTCTTCATTTTTATTTTGAGCTGGCAGTAATAAGTATGAAAAAACCAATGCTGTAACTAATGTCAGAAGAAATCAGCCAAAAATCAAGACGATGAAAGGCAACAAACTTCCTATGAGCTTAGCTACCCTACCCCCCCACTTGCTCTTCAAATTCTCCCTCATTTGTCAATACAGTGCTCACCCCTTCCTTCTTGTCATCAATATACACTACTTTTAAAAAATATTTTGTATAGTTAGGAGCTGACTGTAAGCTCCAGGGCTGATGGGGACTTTGATTCAATGCTAACTTCAAAGGGAATGTGTTAGGTGCTTACACACGAGTGACATGTCATCATTTCTTTCCCTGCACTCAGTGTGCCCTGATGAATAATCAAGGCAGCTTTTATAGAGACGCAAGAAATGCCGATCACACTTTGTCTCTGAGTCAGTTGACATTTTTATTTTATATATAAAGCAATGAGGGTGGAAGACACAGACAGAGAGCAAGAGATGTGGCTGTGTGCCAACACTTTCAGATCTCGTTTAGTTTATCTTACAGAGAAGTTAGTCTTAACAACCTGGGATGCTAATAAGGGGCACATATTCCTACTCTGAGAAATTAATAAGTCTTGAGACAGCTTAAAGAAAATACAAAAGAAAATTTACAGCCTTTAGTATGGCTATGTGTATGTGTGCTGGGATTATGGGAAGGAGCTGAAGGACTTGCAATATTGCTGAGGGAAGGGATGTGGGGGGACTCAGATTTTTCTGTAGGTTAGGAGTCATTGCAGTATCCAGTAGAAGTAATCATTGGAGACAAACAATGACAATGAAGAGCAAGCTTCCCTCATAACAACTCCGCTGCAGTACTTGCATAGCTCTCTTATCCTTGTGATGGTACCCCATAACTTTCCACTGCACTTAAGATGTGACCTGCACCATCCACAGATACTACAAATCCACATGAGAGCACAGCAGCCTTCCCTTTTGTTAACTCATAGTTTTGCCAAATACCCAAATACTCAGTTCAAAACAACACAAAAGTCTAATAGAAGAATGCCCATGAAAATCTCAGTTTCCAAATTTAGTAATGAAGTGGTCACTTATTTTAGTGCAATATAATGTGATGTTTCACAGTAACTGCAGCAAAGAAGCACTAGATATTGTTGGACTCACACATCATGCCATATTCTGTCCCCAATTTCCTACCTATATGGGTAAGAAACCAGACTGGTGGAAGATGGCTCTCATGGTCCCAAAAAGAGGTCAGCCTCCAGTCCATGCCAGTTAGACTGTTCTTTGTAAGTACTCCAGCTGGTATGAATAGAAACTTCATAACCTGATACTAAAGTGAAAAACAAACTACTATCAAAAGAAAAGCCACACGGAATAGTGAGACTGATTTTCTTTCTTTTTGTTGCTTAAAATTACTAAAGAAACATATTTTTCTGAAGCATCTAAACCAAACTGAATAGCTCTGAGGATTTTTAAAAGGATTATACAACATGGATAGGTTTCTTGCAGAAGCAAAACAAAAGCAAAGTTATATTTTCATGTCTTTCCATAACTTTATGGAGATCATCTTTTACAAACTAAGATATTTTCTGACTGATGGATTTGGTTTTGAGGAAGGCAATGGTGGGTGCTAAGCAGCAGGTTGACAGGGAAGTCACCTGCAGACTGCCAGGCCTGCCAGGAACATGTTGAGTAAATTGGGGCTGTTCAGCCTGAAGAAGAGAAGACTGCGAGAAGACCTCATAGCAGCCTTCCAGTATCTGAAGGGGGCCTACAGGGGTGCCAGAGAGGGACTCTTCACCGGGGACTGTAGCAATAGGAAAAAGGGTAATGGGTTTAAACTTAAACAGGGGTAGTTCAGGTTAGATAGGGCACTGTGACTGCCAGCATTAATCCTCCCCTTCTAGAATGTCTGGTGCCACATGCAATTAATGACACTCATTGTGGCACCAGAGTCAAGATGATCCTCTCCCACAGAAACTCTATACAACATGTATGCCCTCCTACATCACTTCCATCTCCCATGGCTCTGCTCAACCTAACAGATATAGATCCTCAAACAGAATAAAACCAAACAAGGCCTGATGGGAACAGAAGTCTTTGTTTAGGATAATGGATAATAAATAAATAAACAGGTAAGCTCACTGTGATATAGAGCTGTTCATTGAAAACAGGCCTGCAGGGAGATAATTCTTGCAAGTTTAAAGGACAATCTGGATACTACAAATCAAATGGCTTGAGTTGAGATTAAAAGTAAGTGTCAGACTAGCATATGTAGAAGGTTCTTGCTGTTCAGTCTGCATCTAGTGTTCCATGAGGTAGCAAAGGTAAACGTAAAGGTTTAAGAACTTGTGACACCTCTTTTCCAATTTCTAAAGTTTCAACTTCAGTAGATACAGTAGGTCTGTCTACTGATCAGCAGAGCAATACCTGAGCAGAAAATATCCAGATGAGACTAACTTGGAACAAACAGTAGCTGTGCTTTTTGTGGAAGAGGCCAGCCTCAGCGTGTGCTTTGGAAGAAATCAAACTCCAAATAAAGATGCGCCCAAACCTCAGGGAGACACTTTGCTTCACCTCACTGGGAAGTAAGTGGAAAGAAGTGGAGGCCATCTGCTCAGCAACTTGGGGAAGATAACAAACTAAATTCACATTTCAGCATTTTGCTCAAGAACCTCAAAAAAAAAAAAAAAAAAAAAAGAGTGAAAAGAAGCCCAAACAAACAAAAAAAAACCCTACAACACAAACGCAGAAATCTCACAGGGGGGAGAACTGGAGCACAGCATATCAACAGCAGAGCTGGGAAAACAACTTGGAAAAATAAGCCATAACCTTTAGTTGATTCCCTGACACATTTGCTGTATTTTCACCTGACTCCAGAACCATTTGCTACCTATATATGAGTCATTTTCCATACAACCTGTTAGTGAAGCTAAAGCCTTCCTTTGTACCACAATGTTTCAATAAATAGCTATGTAGGTCTTTATAAAGAGAAAGGCCACCATGCACAGCTTAGGAAAGTGAAGATCCTGGTTGATAATGTGGAACAGTCAGAGCTTCACACTTTTGACTGATGCTGTTTGAGGGAGGTTCTGTTAGAATAAATATCTTTATTCTTTTAGAGAAAAGGACTGTTTCTTACTAATCAACCTGTTCCAGACCCAAGTTTCATCAGCACTACAGCTACCTGCAGGCTGACTTGCAATTTAGCACATGATTACCTATTGCCAGCAGATCCTCAATCTTCACAGTCCAGGCAGTCAGTGCTGAGAAATGTTAAAAATATAACTTACTGCATATAGTGGAGGAGGAAGGGAACTGAGGTAAGGAAGTGGGAGAAGAAAAGAGCAATATATTGAAGAGATAAAAAATGGAAGGTAAAAAATTGAAGAAATATAGAAGCAGAAAAAGGAGACAAGAAGGAACAGCAAGAATAAATTGGAACAGGAGTGAAGAAGTGGAAAAAGAGCAGCTGCAGAAGTTTTAAAATGTCAAAAAAATTAATTACATGGGTTTTTTTTCTCCAAAAGCAAGCTTCTGTGCAACACGGCTGCAGCAAAATTTACTTACAATCCTTTCCTTCCCCTTCTAAAACTAGCTCAAGATTTCTCAGTAGAACTGCCCAACTGAAATTTGAAAGTCAAAATAAAGTAGTTCAGGAATGCTGAGTCAGCATAAAAGCTTAAGCATGTCACCTTTGGCACTGGAGTGACAATAGCAGCGGTGATCC
>JAVHNF010013362.1:0-17109 GCA_034783455.1 Micropsitta finschii
TAGTTGTAAGTGAGATAATTTTTTGTTGGTTGGTTGGGTTTTTTGTTTAGTTTTTGGGTTTGGGTTTGTTTTTTTTTTCTGATACTAATTCTCCACCTCTAATAAAATGATTTCTCTACAAACAAAGAACAAGTTCTGACTAAGCCTAGTATTACTGCCTGTGGCTCATCTCCAAAATTGGATACAGAAAAGAGAAGAGCAAAGAGGTCTTGAAAACTCAAAGGAATATGATTGTATTGCAGCAGACAAGGGTAAGTGCATGACTGACTATTCTCTGACTTCATTACAAGCTGTTGCAGAGAAGAGCATGGTCCATGGTCAAGGCCCTGATGTAGGGCATAGGATGCTGGTTTATGATTCTAATCGTGCCCTGAAATGGTCAAAATGCTTTCAAAAACAGGTTTCCACTTTTTTTTTTAATTTTTTTTTATTTTTTTTATTTTATGTGGCTTCACTTTTTTTTTGAGCGGGATATAGGGATTGCTTTTTAATAGGAAAAAATGTTAAAAATAGCTGCAAACAAATTAGTGAGTTCATAGTACAGCAATAGGGCAAATAGTTTTTTAAAGATCAGCTATCCTAGGCTACCCTCATGTTCACATATATAAAAGCCAAAAGTATCTCTAATGAAAATGAAATACATAGGATGTTTACTGGTGTTAACATCATTGTAATACACTTTAAATTTTGTCCTCTCATAATTTGACCACTAGATTGTTAAACTTGCATCAAAGCTAACAGTAATCTCTTGCAAAATATCTAAGAAGACTCCTTTTCCAGATCATAAGATAACCCTAGTCTTTATGAGAAGTATCTGTTGCTGGCTGCATTTGTAAATGATACACAGTTTTAGGTAGCATTTCATTCTTACTGAATATGGCAGTTACTGTATGTTTCTTCCCTGCAGAGTGACTAGGAATGCTTAGGTGATTCACTTTTATGAAGCCATGGCTTCTTATAAAGTAATTGAATACTGTAGAAAAATAGTAGTATCCACCATTAAATGGATTAATAATAGCTATTTCTAAGTTTCATTTTCATTTACGGTTTTGAAAAAATAGTACCTTTAGACATGCTTATTTTCATCTGTTAAGTGAAGTGTGTTTACCGTCAGCTGACATTACAGTAGCTATCTTACATTTGCTAAACTCAACCTTCATCTCTTCTGCAGTGCCTATTCCAGAATGTTGTCATATACCTCACAGTTAAATGAAAAAGACATAATCCATGACACTGAGAATTAATACGAAGCAACTGTGCAAAAGTTCAGTGTGTTACCTATAAGGAACAACAGGAGAAAGTATTTTACAAATGGCTGGTATGTCAATTTATACGAACCGAAGAGCCAGAAGAAGCAGCAGCACTGGGAATTTTGCAAAATGCTTCCAAATGCCATGAACAGAGGCTGTTAACGGACAATAGAATCATAGAATCATAGAACAGCTTGTGTTGGAAAGGACCTTAAGATCATCTAGTTCCAACCCCCCTGCCAAGGGCAGGGACACCTCACACTAAACCATGTCACCCAAAGCTCTGTCCAGCCTGGTCTTGAACACTGCCAGGGATGGAGCATTCACAACTTCCCTGAGCAACCCATTCCAGTGCCTCACCACCCTTACAGTAAAGAATTTCTTCCTTATATCTGACCTCCTCTGTACTTGCTCGAATAGCTCCATGTCCTTATGCTGAGGATACCAGAACTGCACACAGTGCTTCAAGTAAGGTCTCATGAGAGCAGAGCAGAAGGGAAAAGATAATAGAATCTTCTACTATTTAATTCTTGGTCATAAAAATGGACACAGTTTTCTCTAGATGCAACATGACCAACGTAAAGAATTCTAATATTTAAGATGTGCAACTTTTTCCTCTGCAGTTACAAATGAGAATTTTATTTTCCTAAAGTCTGGGTTTATTTTAAAAGTCAGGTTTATAAGTAGTTTGGCCCTTGGCATCACTCAAATACAGAAACTCTCATAAAACTTATGTTAAAATGAACTGAATTTTATCTGAGCAAGAACTTTTGAGATCTAGCTCCTAATCTGCACCGTATGTTGGCATGTTTCCTTCTTGGAAATATCATTTTGCTTTGTTTCCAGCAGTTAACATTTCTTTTACAGATAAAAAAAACCCCCAACCTGATGAGAGACTACAGATAACCTAAGGGATAGGGGATGGGTATCTGCTGAATTGCCAATGTCTATTTGAGGGTCACCATCATCCACAACTATGTATTGCATTCTGAGACCTTGCAAAATGCTTAGCATTTTTAACATCCTTTGCAAAATTCTCCAGTTGCAAAAATCACTCAGTGGGTATTAAGACTAAAATGGATTTAGAACTGTCTTGCAGTCTTACAGAAATAGCTGTGTACAAGATGATGGATGACTAGTATGTTCATAATGTTTAGGGACAGTGCCGTGACGTGGAAGAGTCAGGAAAAATAAGATCAAGATAGGTCTCTCCAGCAAACACTCTCTTAAGTCTTCACTTAAGTATCCGCTGCTGACTGCATCTGGTAGTTTATCATTAAATAGTATCTTCTCGGTATAATGGCTTCTGTATTTGATGTTCAGTGCAAACAGGAATGCACAGGAATATTCACTGAATCTGCGCTTTCCCACAGACTGGGCAGGATTTGTGGCATGGCAGAAAGATGATAGAAATTTCACTGTGTGAAGTAACCTGTTTCTGGGAAATTTCCATTTCTACCTTTTCCAGTGAGGACATTGTTGTGTAGTTAATGAGTACATACCAGTCACTCACTGTTTGAGAGCGGTGAGCGTGCAATGCTGCCCTGCTGTCTCCCTGTTAGAAAAACATACAATTTCTGCACTACTCAAGGCACTTTCAGTATTGTTATCTTGAGAGTTTTAAAAGAAAACGCTTGATGATGAGCCACAAAATGCATACGAGTCAGTTTGTAGATGTAGCTGGTTTCCAAATGCTTTACTGATCTTGTAAATCACTTCTGTTTTATTCCAAGAATGAGTAAAATGGCTCACAACAGTCAGTTGAAACCCTTCCATTCTGGAATAGCCTGCCTACATTCCATTTTGGAATAGCCTGCACGGTACAGAACATGCTTCTTAACATCCAAACGAGAGAAGAGGCTGTTTTATAAGTGTTGGTTATAAAATAACTTCCAGGCAGCGCGCTTACAAAACAAGTTGGATAAGGACACCAGTAAGCCCGGGCGGGGCACTGCTTGGTCTGTGCCTTCTCCGTCCAGCACAGCCCCGTTATATCACCGATGCTCCCCATGATCCCCGCGCCCTCTCGTAACCGCCCCCCCGCATAACGGCTCATCCCGAAAACAGCCCGCGGTACCCGCGACTCTTGACAGTCCGAGTTAGCATAAAGTGTGCCTTAATTCCAACGTTAACCGACTAAACCTTGGAAGAGGTAACGGGCTGTGTCTATGAAACGTGCGTCTTGTAAAGCACTTGCATAATCTGGAGCTCTTTCAGCGGTGACTAAAGCTCGGCTGGCGGAAGCCACGCAGCTGCACTCTGTCCACAGCTCAGCTCAGCACGGCTCGGCTCGGCTCGGCTCCCGGCGTGGGGAGCTCCAGACACCCGGCACCTGCCCCCGACCTTCACCCCCCGCCTCCCGTACCCTGACACATGAGGAACGCCGGGAGGACAGCGCCTTTCGGCACAGCCCCGCGCAGGCGCAGTCAGTACCGCCGGGCCTCCCAGCGGGCGCCTAACACCCGCGACCGAGAGCCCTCTGCGTGACTTTCACTCGTTACGTGGTTCCTGACGTCAAGGCGGCGCCGTGCGACGATTGGATGTCAGCGTTCCGCGCCCAAAGGCGGTGCTGTGTCTCGTTGCTGACTGCGCAGGTGCGGTTGTTCCCGGTGGCAGTGTCGGGCCCTGTGGGTACCGGGGCGGTGGGGTTGAGGAGAACGCGGTAGCGGCGTCCCCAGTACTTTCCCCCATCCTCGCCCGGCACCTGCCGCCGCCGCCGCCATGAAGATCTGGACCTCAGAGCATGTTTTCGAGTGAGTGCGGCTCGGGGGAAGGCACGAGGGGAGCAATAAGGCGGGTCTCAGGGATGGCGGCCGCTCCTCCGGGGGGCCAGGGGCTGAGGGGGTTTCCCGGCCTGCAGACCGTCTACCCCGGCCCGGCGCAGCGGCCCTGCTCCGGCGGTCGTGCTCGCTCGCCTCCCTTGACCTTCCCCCTGCGCGTCCTTGCGCCCCGGGGTCACTCGCCGCGGAGAACCGCTCGCCGGTGGCGGGGCACAACTCCGAGGCATGTGGCCGCGGTGGGCAGAGCACCAAGCCTACTGCCAGCTCGGGGGGCGCCTTCCGGGCGGCTGGGACGCAGTTAAGCTACCGGAACGCGGGCACCACTTCCCACTTGGCGGGGGCCTGCCACTAGCCGGGGGCTTCTGGGGAGACGTAGCCGGTGAGGCTGTGGAAGCCGCTTCCCACTGAACCGGGAGGCGTACCTACAGTCTCAGCTGTGGTGAAGGTCAGTTTTGTGCTGCACTTGCTTCCGGATGTACGACTGACCGAAGCGTTAGGAGTCTGCTCATGTTGTTGGGGCTCTAGTGCCCCAAAACACCTTTGCCGAAAAATAATCCGAAGAAATGACTTGTCGGAGGAAAGTAACAGTTTAATAAAGTGCTCCATTGTTCCTGAAGCGTCATAAAAGTTGCACTCTTTCAGCATTATGCCACAGGGAAAACATTCATATCAAATTAGGAGCTACAAGGTAGTTGAGTTCAGGAGTCCTGATGAATCAGGTGTGTTGTGTGTGACCTTCTGTGTACCTCTGCCCAACTTGCAAAATGGGTGTTTTCCTTTAGGGCAGGGTTTTTGTGGGGTTGAGAACTGGAAGTTGAACTGCTTTAAAAATACCATTTGATTGATGTGTTCATTTTTACTACAAATCCCATTTAAAAAAGGTGTACAACTCTGTCTTGGTTCTGGTTTGGCAGCCACCCCTGGGAAACTGTGACAACGGCCGCCATGCAGAAATACCCAAATCCCATGAACCCCAGTGTGGTTGGTGTCGACGTGCTGGACAGACATGTCGATCCTAGCGGGAAGCTGCACAGTCACCGGCTCCTCAGTACGGAATGGGGAATACCTTCCATTGTAAAATCGGTATGTGTCTTGCTGCAGAGCTTGGAAAGTATGCCGGAGGGTGAGGGAAGCTTGTGAGTCAGGTGTGTAATAGATGTGTATCATTTCATAACTGCAATGGTTTGGAAAGATTAAGCATTTATGTACCTGCTGAGGAAAGCTCAGCAGCAGTATACATACGGACTTCCTCATAGCAAAAAATTGCCCAAGCCTTAGATTGCTTCCATCTTGAAAATGGTATCTACCTCAACTGAGTAATTTTTTTAAGCTAAACTCCAATTCTGCTGTCTCAGTGTCTGAACTTGTCTTTAAAGCCACTAAAAAATAGCAGCTGGTTTGCGTGATTAATGCTGTATATGTTTGCCTGCCTTCTAGCTTATTGGCACGTGCAGAACAAAGACCTATGTTCAGGAGCACTCTGTTGTTGACCCGGTGAAAAAAACAATGGAGCTTAAATCCAGCAATGTAAGTAGCTGTGTTTGTGCAGGTGAAAGAGACTGCAGATTATAATACCTTGTAAATTGGAAAAGGAAAGTAATCTTGAAAATGACCTGAAAATTGCACTAGAACAATAAAAGTTAAAGGTTTATGTAATGTGTTCACAGTGGACCAGTTCTGCTTTACAGAAAGGTGCTACTGGCTTTCTGGAACTTGCCAGGACGGAAGCAGGTGAACATTCTGATGAGCAGGACAGGAGTAGTTTTGGGGGAAGAGAAGCATCGAGAAAAGGAACTTCTAAAAGCCATTTGGTGTACGCTGTCACTGTTTCCTAATTTTGCTCTTTGTACTGCTCAATTTGCCCAATCCCACTGTTGAAATGTTGTTATAAATGGGGTAGTTATAATGGTAAATGTCACAGAAACTTAAGAGAACCAGATCAGTAACTGCTGAACTCAGATTTTGCAACATAGAGAAATCTCAACCCTAATATTTGCAGGGAAAGTAAAAATGTTTAATCTGACATAGAAGCGTAGTTTTGAATCTGCAGGTTTGTTTACTACATTTGTTTAATATTTTTATCAAGGGGTAATCTTGTTTTGTATTCTGCAGATTTCATTTACAAATCTAGTGTCAGTAGATGAGAGGCTTGTCTATAAACCACACCCTCATGACCCATACAAGTAAGTACCTCTGTGTTCTCACATTGCCCAGAAGTAGTACAGAGTATGACTGAAAATTTCCATGGTTTCTCTTGAACAGGAGATGAGGTTTACACCTTGTCTCAAAAAGAATCAAAGGGACTGCCGTTCTCTCTGGTGACGCTGTTTCTGCAGAGCACTGGTGGGATATGCATTGTCACACTATGACAGAGCCCAGTTCAGATCAGCTTTTCAGGTGCTGTCTTATGTCCTGTCAGTGACTTGAGTTTGTATTCTGCTTCAGTTACAGTGCCCTATTCCTGATCTCCTTATCTACCTGAGCACAAAACCTGCACTAGAAGGCACATCTATCTCCCTGTAGTGTATAATTTTTGAGGTTTGGGTTTTGGTGTTTAGTTTGTTGGTTGGTTTGGGGTTTTTTTTGAGGCAAAATTAGAGCTTTCTGAGTCTGTATTGCTGTAATTACTGGTAATTCTGAAGGATCTTTCCAGATATTCTAACATAAGAGGTTTTTCTCTTTCTTTGCCAGAAGTGTTAAATCCCTGTTGTTGAAGGGGATGTTTTAACGCTGTTTTCCCAGTATACCTTCACTCCAGATCTGCTGTTTTCACTCTTCCAGCTGCTAAAGATGCATAAAGGGACACTTCCACTTAGTGGAGGCTCATGGATTTTATTTTATGAATAGAAGCATAAATCATAAAATGGGTTGGAAGGGACCTTAAAGCTCATTTAGTTCCAACCCTCTGCCATGGTCAGGGACACTTTCGATTAGACCAGGTTGCTCCAAGCCCCATTCAGCCTGGCCTTGAATACTGCCAAAGATGGGGCAGCCACAGCTTCTCTGGGCAACCTGTGCCAAGGCCTCAGCACCCTCACAGGGGGAAAAACTTCTAATATCTAATCTAAATCTACCCTCTAATAAAGCATTTGTACACTGTGGAAATGGGTTATGTTCCTGGGGAAGTTTTGTGTTACACAGCAAAACTGGTAAGAGAATGTTGGGAAGGAGTGAGTTTCTTTCAGCAATGCATTATTTTCTAAGCTACTCGGAATAATTCTGTTTCTTGCTGTGTTTCAGAACCATGTTGACACAAGAAGCAATAATATCAGTAAAAGGTGTAAGTCTCAGCAGTTACTTAGAAGGGCTAATGGCAAACACAATTTCTTCCAATGCTAATAAAGTAAGTATGATCCTTGTGTATAATGTGACACCACTGGCTAAAGGACAAAGGGGAAAAAAGTATCTATTTTACTTTTTGGCTTTGACAGCAGCCTTGGGAAGGGCCCACACAGTTCTGCTATCTTTACTGTAAAGACTGAATGCTCAGCTTGCTGAACTTCCTCATTTTTATTCTTTTTCCTCTTGTGAATGGAGATAATAAATTATTATTGGCAAAGCTCCCTGACTGTACACTGGAAAAAACCATCTCCACTCAACAAGTTTGGCACTGTCATGCTTTTGCTGCCCTCCTGATGGCATCTATTAGTTTTTTGTTACTGAAAAAGACAGGTCTAAAGTAGTTGTGTGGGAGTAACAAAGTGGTGTTAGTAGGGTTCTCTAGGAATCCAGAGATGTCTTGAGTTCAGCCTCAAGAATGATAAAACAATCCAGATAAAAACTTTTGGGGCTCATAATGTGAGCAGTGCTCACATAAGGAACTTTTTCATGGAATGTAAGGCAGGATGTGTTCCTGCAGTACTCCAGTTATTGAAGCAAAAAGTACCACAGAGGCCTGTATTTCTGTACCTTTCCTTTGGTTTTCAACTATTGTGTCTAGTCATTTTCAGCAAGACAAGGTCTAACCTGTTTATTTACTAAGATTTATACACTGATAAATTTTTCTTTAACTGTAGGGCCGTGAAGCATTGGAATGGGTAATTAATAGGCTGAATGCAGAGATTGAAGAATTTGCAGCGTCAGCAAGAGGAACCATGAGGAATTCAATGGCAGCAGCAGCATTTGTAGAGAAATGACAGTAAATATACCTGTATTACTAAGGAGGTTTAACAATCTGAAGCTTCTTTCCAAGCCTAAATACATGTACCCTTTGTTATTTAAAGGCATACCTGTGTATTAGGCAGTTTTAAATTTAATTTGGAGAAAAGCTTCATTCTTACTAAGGAGGTTGATGGCAAAGCCCAGTTAATATATTGGTTCAGCTGAACCAGGTTTTGGCTACAGATGAAGAAATAATTTCAAGTGTAGTTCCTTACATGAACAGTAACTTGTAATGTTCTCAGATATGAGATAGTCTTATTTAGTGATGAGGCTGTGTACGGTGGAGGAGACTGCATGTTAGGTTAACTTCTGTGGAATTTTTATGTGTGTCTTTAACTTATGGACTACCTCTTTTGGGACCAAGCCCAAAATTAAGCAGAATGGTTTGTTCCATCATTGTTCTCTTTGTTAATTCTCTATAGTTGTGTGATACAACTTGGTTTAATAGAAAGTTTATTACTTGATGCTTGAAATATGGAAGAATGTACAAAATATCTTTTGAGAAGCTTTTTAACTTGACTGGTTGAGCTAACATGGTACTCAATTTGTTTTGCAGTCAATATGGGTAAAACCTACAAAGTGTCTCTTATCTGTTAAGATCTAAATTCTATTCTGAAGTGCGACATTAGTGATCTGGGTGTGCCATAACTGAAAATAAAATCCAGTTTGAAACTCCTGTAGTAAGTATCTCCATTTCTAAAAGCCCGCTAACTACAGGGGTACAACGTGCGTGAAATCTTGCAAGCTGGTAGGATGTCTAAGAATAGTAGGTGTTCATTTCAGAATTTGAAAGAAACACTTAAAGATCTAAAAAGTCTTTGTAAATTTGGCTAAAAAGATACCTAAACATAGAAGTAATATTAATGAATTTTAACAGTATACTTGTTAATTTGGTCATGCTCCAAAAGTAACCTTACATCAACTGAATGTTGTATTGTCCTTTAAAGTGGTTTAAGTTCCAGAAGTTCTTTTACCTTCTGAACTAATTTGCTCATGATACAAGGCTCTTTAAATGAAAACCTTGAGAATACAGTGTTCTACAGTTTGTGTTTGTTTCTCGGTACTCTTAGATTCTTGGTACTGTCATCAGTCATGAGCTGTGGGAATGTAAAGGTCAAACCCTGGCATCTTCACATAATACACCAGCCTGCTGGTAGTCTTGTTGACTCCAGCGGGGGCCATCTGTCCCATGAGGATTCTTCAGTGTGAGGAGAAAATGGAAGGACACAGCCGTGAACGAGTTGATGCTTGTAGTTTGGTGCCAGAGGCTCTTCCTGGAATTGTGATTCTAAGCTTACAAGTAATTTCAAGACTCTCTTAGTCTTTAAAGACTGTAATGTCACCTGTCCAGTATATTTTCTGTTGCATGCCATTTCTGTTATCAGAATTCTCTATTGTATAGTGTCTGCTATATAGAGAACCAGAGATATTTTAAGTTGTAAACACACAAGAACATTCTTATGTAAGATTTGTGTAGGGGGAAGAAAACAGGTGTGGGGGTGTGTACAGAAATATAACTTTTTAAAATATAACTATTCTAAATATTTTTCTAAAAAAAAAATGGTATGAGACTCTTACTAAATTGAAATCACTAAACTTTGCCATGCTTTTATAGGAGATTATTACAACTGAAATAGCATTTCAATTTAAAAGGTATACATGAAACTTCTGCAAAACTGTACCATCATTTCTGATAAAAATACAATGCTTGAAACTCATCTGAAATGTTTGCTTAGCCATTAGCACTATTGGTAGTTTTCTTTTCCTGATTTTTCCGCACTAAGGACTGTACAGTATGAATCCACAGTTTGCCTTTGCACTGAACAAAAAAACAACTTGCTGTTTAATCATCTTTGCAAGCATTCAACATCTTGAAAGATCATTGTTTTATTCTGTTTTATTTATATGCCTGCATTCTCACTCTGCCAGAGTATGTGGCAGTTATTAAATAAAACTTTATCTGCATTCTGGCTAGCTCTGAAACTTTGTTTGGTTTTTATAACTATTAGGTGAGTACTCTAAGGTGAGGGGGGTGAAGACAAATAAATACTCTGGAGCTAGTAGCTGCCTTTTGAAATTCATATCCTAAGATGCACATTTATAGCTGCTGTGCTCTGTTTTACTTCTTAGAAACTCTGCTGTTCTGCAAATCTGACACATTAACCAGCAACCAGACTGCAGTTTGCTAGATCCTGTGGAATGACTGACAGTCTACTTGGACTGATATTGGTAATGCTAGCTATTGTTAAGAGCAGAAGAGAACAAAATGTGTTCGTCTGTATAGTCATGTAATGGCTCAGTGTGTTCTCCTCGAAGTCTCACAGAGATTTCACCTGAAGTAGCTTTGCTTGATAGGGAGGGGACAACTGTGCGCAGCAGTTACAATATATATGGAAAGGAAAGTAAATGCCTGCCCTGGGCTCAGCATGCATATGTATGTATGTACGTAGATATGCAGGTGGTTTCTTTGCTGGCCACTTCAGCAAGTCGTATGTTACCTGTAGATCAATGTCACAGTGCTCTGCAGGGCTGTGTCATGGCTGACAATGCTCTGATGAATGTAGGATGCCACACATGAATGCACTGGCATTGCAAAATGCACAGCCTGAGGTAGTGTGGAGAAACTGGGGGTTCTGGTGGTTAGAAGGAATGGAGGAGGTGGGTAAGAGAAAGGAGCTATGGCTGGAGGGACAAAACTTAAAAGGACTAGGAAGAAAGGAAACGGGGGAGGGAGAGGCAGAGGTGGAACAATGTGAACAGATTGGTGGTGGGGTCTCTGGTGGATTTGCTACCTGCTGCAGCTTGACTAAATGGATTAATGTTTCAACTTACCTGCTTTTAAATTACTTAAATTTTGAACTTAAGCAAATAACTTTGCTGAGAAATAAAACAGAAGTGAGAAGACTTAAATATTCTCCAGGCCATTTAGCTTTTAGAGCCAAAGCTAAATGGCTTGGAGAATATTTAAGATGGCACCATTAAATCTTTCGTTCTCACTGCTCACCTTCTGAAATTTTCAGTAATCATTTGGGTAACTTTCTCATGCCAGGAGGAGAACATACTACAAGTTTCCAAAGAATTGTTCTAAAGCAAGTTGTATCTAGAAATGCTATTACAATTGATCTAAAATCATAAGTTTGGATTGCAGTAGCTGTAAGTTTGAAGTCTTGCCAAGCTTAATGCCCTCTTTTTTTGTGACTGAACACTGGCATCACCTGCTGGTTCTGCTGGAAACACTCTGCTCTCCAGTTGTCAAATGCTTATATGGACATTGCCACATGCCTATAGAAAGGTTCTTAAATCTTTATCTAAAAGTTGAAAAAAGAAATGCAAAAATGATTTTTCCTCAGGTTTGATATGAGAATTGGCCATACCAGTGCTGCGATTTTGGGGTTAACTTAGTAAATTACACTTCTTGATTTAAACAGGTTCAAGATGGCTCAAGCAGCAGTATAATGTTTAACTTGTTTTATAGTAACTGCAAGGCATTCTAGGCACATGTCTATTGTGTTTAAAATTTTTTCAATCTGTGTAGGTGTCTAGTTTCCATGTATCCATCTGCACTAAAAAGTGTTGAAGACTTGTGTTTGTGCACCTAGCAAGGTTTGCTTACTACTTGTGTTCTGCAAGGTACTGCTTTGACAGTCTGAAACAATGAAAGCTGCTACCGTGGAAGAAAAACATCCTGAATTTACTGTGACACTGAAACAATTTGTGTCTGTATGAACACTAAAATAATACCACTGTCTTCAGTCAGCAATAAAAACTTTTTAAAAGGCTTAATTTACCAGAGAAATCTTTATTCTTGCTGACAATGGCTGTCAGCACCTACCCAGTGACAGCAGTTGACTATAAATGTAAACCAGTTTTTTGTTTTGGAAAACAGAGAAAATACTTTAACCACATTTCCTACAACTGCTGAGCTTTCTGTTGTAGTCTATACTTGAAGTTAAACTGTACAGTCTAGTGTATTTCCAGTAAATGTTACATATGGTGAACCTCATAACCCACTGTCTGTCAAAGCCCTGCGGCACAGGCAGTTCAGAGGGAAGATCAGCATCCAGCTGAGGTTCATGTTTATAGAAGAACTGAAGAGTTCTGATAAAGAGAGCTTGTGTGAAAGCACCGAGTGGTTTTAACATCCTTCTGTTTCTCAAAGTGAAACATGATCTTTCACTTGCACTAAACAAGTAGTAGTTTCGAAAGTAATATAATAGCTTTGCTTTGTATGTTGCCATAGAACTGAGTTATTCTAAAAGTGAGGGTATATGTTACAGCTAACCTTAACTAATTGCTTACCTTCAATTAAAGGAAACAGTCCTGTGTGTGTCTGCCTGCCTCCTTCTTCCTGGCTGTGCTGTTCGACTTCTTCCTCTGCACTGAAGGTAGTGGTCTTCACCCCCCTTTTGAACCAGAAAATGAATAGGAGAAGCAGTATCATTTTTAGGCAGCCAGTAGCAAGGTGAGAGGCACTCTAAGAGTAGAAATGGAAGATTTCCTTATTTGTAGGAAGCTATCAGGTGGGCTGAAATTACGTTTTCTCTGCAATGTATATTACAATAATTTCATATTGCATCTACTAGAAAGTGTTTACAGCATCGAATAATGTAATTAAATGGTAAAAATTACAGTTCTGTAAAACAGTAATATTGGTAAGTTAAAGTCTTTCTTCTCAGACACATATAAAGTTCAGGACAAGGAGGCCTTTTTACATTATTTTTTTCCTCTAGAAAAGTTTGTCAGTACTTTAACCAAAAAGTTTAAAAACTGAACTAGTTTATATATTATCAAACTGAATATATCAACTAGAATATAATAAAATGAACAACATGTAGCAAGTATTTTCCTAAATCATGTATCCAATCCTTTTTACATCAAATCAAACAATTGCTGCTGTTGTGAACTTTAATATTCCTACAGCCTGTTCAACTTTGTGAGTGCCCTGGTAAGGAATCTGTTTTATATTATGACATGTAGCATCCTTTGGATGAGTTGTTCTTAATAGTTTTTTTGGGACTAAGTAGACATTATTTACCTATGAGATAACTGCTGGTTTATCTAGATTTAAACTCATTTACATATAGCAGCTGCAGCACAATTTAGTAGGCATGTTGTGAAGCTGGGAGTAAGGAAGTGTGCATCAGAACCCACACTTGAAATTTCTTTATATTTTACAGTTGTGTCACGCTCCAAATGACCTAACTGAAGTGCTAGGAGCACACAGCCCTAGTAAATAAAATAAAAATAAGAAATAAAATGCAGTTTTATTTTCTCTATAATTGCTAGGTTTGAGAGACATTTCAGCAAGCTACGCCATTTCCTTGCTTTTCCTGCAAAAGAACAGAAAGAACAAAGCAGGCTGCTACTGCACAGGTGATATTTTTCCCTATCTGCAGAGTGAGATGCATTAATGGCCCTTATTTACCAAGGTTCCCAAGTCTCCCTTGTCTTTCAAAGAAGCATAAGCACCTGTGAGGCTTACAAATTTCTGAAAACAGGTTCCAGCTGCTGGTGTCACTTTGGGGGGAGTTAAAACCTTTACTCAATATTATCGTCAGCTGTGGACAATGTTTTACATTATTATGCTATTTTGTCGGAACAACATTCATAAAGTTAACAAAAGTTATTAAACACATTAAAATAGGCCATGATGCACAAGATTCTTGAAACATGAGCCTACCTGAGTTCTGCTCTGCAGATTCTGGGTCCCTCCGGGGACTATTTTATGCCAGATTTTGTAGAATGGACAGTTGGGAACTTGGATGACACTGCAAAATTATTTTTACTTTTAATCCAGATGTCCAAAAGTTAGAAATTAATGTCTTCATCTGCTTCATCAGTGAACCTTGAAAATGTTGTCCTGTAATAAGAAACATCACAGAACTGCAACTTTATTTTAAGATTAGAGCTAATTTCAGCTTATTTTCTGCTAGTGCTCTGTGCAGTGTTGTACTTAGACTAGAGGAGATTTAATAGGAGATGACCCATATTGTCATCAGCATGGCATGATTTCCAGTAGCTGTGGAACAGATTAGGGTCATCAGCAGAGAGAACAGCAGAGCTTTACCAGCACAGCCCAATACGGCTTACACAGGCAGAGAAAGGAGATAAATCCACAGCTATCAAAGGTAGGAAGTATTACTACTGACCTGTACATTTTATACAATAGTGACTGTAATTCCATGTTTCTTGACATTGTTGTTTCATAGGTAAATGGGCAATAACTTTGCACATTTAAAATTAAGGCAGGGAAGAGATGATGGAATTTACAGTCTGTTGGAAATCATGTTAATGCTGGCTTTTTCTTCTATTGTCATATGCCATTTGTATAATTTGTTGTTCTCCTTACAATGCACTTGAGAAACTTGAGATTGAAGTCAGTCACAAAATGAGTGTCAGACAGCAAGGGATACTTTTTAAGGAGTTACTTATTTTCATCGTTTTAAGAATATAGGGCAGTAAGCAGACTTGTTTCATCACAAATTATACATGTTAAGAAAAATTAGCTTTTGGTTTTTGATCTATAAACATTGTACTCATGACAGAGTTACAGTCATGTTGCATGAGCTCTAAAATTACAGATGCATTATGAATAAATATTAACTGTATTCAGGAATTGGGGGTTTCATCATTGGTACATAAGCAGCTTTTTTTTCAGCCTGGTAGATTTTGTGTTATGCTAAATCCCCATAGTTTTAGTGTGTGCATAGCAAGACACTATTTCTGTCAGACAGGGAGACACCTGCTTCAGTTAAGAGGTGACCTCAGTGGAGTTCCATGGTGATTATGTTAAATCCATTATATATGCATCTGGACATCAGTTGTGTAACACGGGCAAAGCTTGGGTGCATTCACCTAATAAGCTGCAGCCTCCTGTATCTTTCAAGTGTATCTTTAACTTTCTTGGTCCATAAAATACTGTTGTAATGACTTTCTGAAAAATTTCTATGTGTATTGCTGTGCCTGCCTCTGGAAGGGCAACAGCACGTTTCAACTACTGTACTCCATAGCACAGTCTTGAGACGAAAGAAGGCAGCTGTAGGATCAGCCTCTTGATCTACTCATACTATAATTAGATGCACCTTTATGAACTGAAATATAAGCTGTTCTGTTCCCTTTTTATTTAGATGTCTGCCTTCTATCAGCACCTCTCTTGAGGATATTTTCATTAAATCATTCAAAACACAAATAAAAAAAAATCTGTTAGTACAGGTTTTATGTCCAGAAGTACAAAATAAAAGTATTAAGACCTCTTTTTCTCTGAAAAACAAGTAGAATTCATGTTGCCAAAATGTGTATTTTGTAGTCACAGAATCAGTTTAGCATACTGCTAGCTTCCCAGAAGACATCTTGCACATGCTGCAGAGAAAAATACAGGTTTATTTGACATTTTTGTTAGAATCATCAGGAAGAGTCACTGTATGATTCTGTACTTGTACTTCTGTACTGAAGTCTGTGAGCTCTTATTACTAGGGTGTTTCTGTACCAAAAGAGAAATTGCTAAGAGACATAAAGATGAAGACTGTATGCTTAGTTATTTTCAAAAGTAGTATTATTTAGCTTCATTATGTCTTTGTGGCTTGTTTCAGCATGTTATTAGAGCTCTTTAGTTTAAAATACTTCTGATCTAACACCAGTCATGTTATGGGTTTATTTGGCTTTTCAGTGTCATCTCTTCAATCTACCTGGACCTACTTGGTCTCAATTATTTGGCCTCCCTGGACCCCTCCAGTGTCAAGACTTCAGCCTCCTTGGAACGCTTTAAAATCCCCTTTTCAGATTCTTTGGATTTATCCAGTCTGAGCTCTTCATCCTCTGTGGACTTCTCCAGTCTCACTTCATCTTCTCTGGACCTTTCAAGTCTCACATCTTCAGCCTCTTCAGACTTCTCTTGTACCTCCTCTTCAGTCTCCTTAGAGATCTCCAGTCTCACCTCTTCAGATTCCTGGGAGCACTCTAGTTTCACCTCTTCAATTTCATTGGACTTATCAAGTCTCACTTCATCGGGATCTCTGGATCACTCTGGTGACAGTTCTTTAGCCTCCTTAGACCTCTCAAGTCTCACCTCTTCACCCTCCCCAGATTTCTCCAGTCGTGCTTCTTCACCGTCTTTAGACCTCTCCAGTGTCAGTTCTTCATCCTCCCCAGATATTTCTAGTCACAACTCCTCAACTTCCTTGGACTCCTATACAGTGCCTCCACCTTCACTAGGTTTCTCAGAGCACACCTCTTCAAGCTCTTCAGACTCACTAGATCTCACCAATTTTAACTATTTCATGTTTCAAGGCTCTTCTGAATTATCTTCGTCAACCTCTGAGGATGTTTCTAATCTCATTCCTACACCCTTTCTGGATGTCTCCAATCTCGCCTTTCAGGATGCTTCTTCCCTCGCTTCGTCAGTTTCTTTGGACATTTCTAATCTCACATCTTTAGTTCCCCCAGATCTATCCACTCCCACATTTCTGGATGTTCCTAATTGCACCGCTTCAGCTTCTCTTGATCTCTGCATCTAACCCTCTTGACATGTCCCTTCTCACTGCAGCCTCCCTGTATCTTTCTAAACTTACCTCCATTATGTGCTCTTTCCTAAATTCTGTCTCTCAGAGTCCTTATCTGAGAAAAGTTTAGGGCTTTACAAAGATAATTGACACACCTGTGAGGTGGGCTGATGCCAACCTTATGAAGCTTAACCATGCCAAGTGCAAGGCCCTACACCTGGGTCGGAGCAATCCCAGGCACAGCTACAGGTTGAGCAAAGAAGAGGTTCAGAGCAGCCCTGCGGAGAAGGACTTGGGGGTGTTGGTCGATGAGAAAATGAACATGAGCCGGCTTCAGTGTGCACTCGCAGCCCAGAAAGCAACCGTATCCTGGGCTGCATCAAAAGGAGCGTGACCAGCAGGTCGAAGGAGGTGATCCTG
>JAVHNF010013368.1:0-11985 GCA_034783455.1 Micropsitta finschii
AAGCTGGCTTAGACCTCCTGAAGGTGGAATATATCAAGGTATACATACAGCTTCTTGCCTTTATTTGTGAAGCACTTACATATATTATAAAGTCTTAAACCTACAATTCAGAGCTAGTGGATTGGTTTGAGTCTTCTGAAGAGCACAGTAACTGGTTGGAATTAATATTAACCTTCATGCAAATTATTTTCACAGGCTGACAGGAATGGACCACACTTTCAGACTACTTTTGACAACACTGAACAGATGATTCGAGTGAGTGCTTTCAGATTTTGCTGCCTATTTTCTTTTTGTTTGCTTGCTTCCAAAGGAAGGATCAAGAATGGTTTTTCTGGCTTTCCTGTTCCCTCTGGCTCTGCAGCAGGGATGTTTAAACAGTTAAAAATACTTGACAGTTTTTATACAACTTAATATAGAAACAGTATGTTAGTCGGTTTCTTAACTACGATGAAAAACTGTTTAGCTAGTTCATGTAGTTAAAATTCAAACTAATGTAAGAATGCATCTTATGCATATGAGATGAAGTTCAAATGCTGAGTATAGGAAAATGAACAGGGGTCCAGAAGTCTTACCCTGTACTGTTAAATCTGTTTGTATTGTGTATTCCACATAATCAGCACTTTGTTGCCTAACTCTAACTCTTGTACTTTTAAGTTATATTTTTTTGTCACATGGATTCCCTTGTTTTCAACAGGTAGCTTTTTCATCATTGAACCTTCTACTGCATACAGAGGCCCTTATGTCTGCTGTCAGTTTTCTAACAGCTGTTGGTCCATCAGGCAGTGGAAGCACTGGAGACACACCAACTAAAGACAAAAAGCAAGAAGATGACACAAGATTGAAGAAAGGTAGTTATGTTTGTCAAAATGGTGGTTCTGAAAAGATATATATCTGTTGCATGCTGTCAAAATGATCAAATCCAGAGAAACCTGATTAGCTTTGTAGTGTAGGCTGAAATCAAAGCTCATGTTAATGTACCTTATCAGGCTGGAGTATAGCTAGCTACTGGGTAGATATAGATAACCTAAAAAGAAAAACCGAAACACTACTGTGAAACTATTGAGTTATTAATCTAATGTTTAAAATAATTATACAGTGCTGTTTAAATCCTCTTAACCCAGCAATTACCCTGAATTTAAAAAGAGTAGAAGTGTTCTAACAGAGAGCTAGATGTGAGTCATACCAGACATAGAATTACAAGCAAGTGCTGACAAAAGTGCTACAGAGCAAGTACTCTTAGCAATAGAGTTGCCTTCAGAGGAGGAGTTGTTGCTCTAAGATGGGATCTTACAGAGTTAGTCATGGTAATGGTGATGAAAGAAACTATAGGACACAAAATGAGGTCATCTGGATTGACCCCCCAAAAACCCTAAACCAAAACATCCCTCACATAGTCTTAGGAATTAAAATTTTAAATGAAAATATTCTGTGTACGCTGAAAATCCCCCCTCTCTCATTTCTAGTGTCTAGACCTTCCAAGGATAAGGATGTCTTTGACTTCAAGCTTTTTGCCAAGCTGGATGCTTTCTGTTTAAATATTTGTGATGAAAAAAAGAACATTGCAGAAATCAAGATACAAGGTATTGAATTTTTAGTTAGTAATAACTAATTTGGTAGTTTAGTTTCAAAGCAGCTGATAATAATTAGACTAAACATAGTTAAGGTATAAATTTTAAGCATATAACTCTGTACAACTAACATTTAGTTGTTAGTTGTACAAACATGGCTTGTGGTATTGTTTTCTAAGGCAGTCCCCTGGTGTCTCATAATGGTTTGGCCTCCAGCTAGAAAAGCATGATAAATTATCCTTCAGGTAATCTCCTTCATATTTTGAAGGAGTTGGATTATGAGTAACTTATCATGTTGTACTGAGCTTTGGGTGTTTTTCTGCTATGCCTGAATTATTTAGGGTAAGAAACTCCTTAAAACTGCTTACTTTGGTTTTGTATTCCTAGGGCTTGTTTGGGTTTCTTGTTCTGGTTCTGTTTCTTTTTTTTATACCCCTCAGTGAGTTATAAATATTAAAGAATGTGTGATATACAAGAATATGTAATCCAGCTTATTAAAAGTTTTCTGCTTGTGCCCATCTCTAATTCATATGATGTATTCACACAAGTTTTTGTATGCAGAAGGGTTGTATTCAAATACATTACAGTAACATCTTTTCTTATTAAACAAAATAATCTCAGTAATTAACTCAGTAGCTTGATTATTAAGAGATGAACTATTGTTTGAATATTTTTCTGTGAATAGCAGCTCATTTCTTTCCAGACATGATAGATACTGAGCCAGTATCTGTATATGAAGTATTTCTGGTTTGTTTTGTTCACAGCTATGGTGTGGCTGCATTTTCAAAGCTTAATGACACCATAGTGGATACACTTGGGTTTGAGCTCTAGGCAACATGCTTATCTTCTGTGTCTGAGTGATAAAATGCAGAAAGTATCTGTTTCCAGAACTTAACTTTGAGTACTTTTTCTTTATTTTGGTAGTTGAGGAATTCTTATTGTTCTGACTTGGTTACAAAGAAACTAAAGAGCCTTGGGTCAGATAGAGCTCTTTTATTGACAGTCCCTTCAGCAAGGCATGTGGTAACTGAATTCATTAATTTGATAACTGAGAAAAGAATCAAGTGTGCTTAGGTATTTGTTGTGGGTTTTTTAAAAAACATTTCTTGAATTTAGCAAACTATTAAAAAAATGTTTATTAATTTAGTGCAATGCATAATTTCCATAAGTTTTCTCACCTCCACTACTGGTGCGGTGTGTGTGCCCAGTCTGAAAATGAGGGTTACTTCTGTTACGGGATCTTACCGTTTCTCTCTTGATGCTTTACAGGTCTTGATTCGTCTCTTCTCCTTCAGTCAAGTCACACTGTATTCTTCGCCCGACTAAAGGACATAATTGTCACAGACGTTGATTCAAGGACTCTTCATAAAAAAGTACTCAACTACAAGATATTAAATTTTACTTGATTCTTGGTTAGTTTTGTGTGTATAAAAGTGAAATGTAATACATATTCCACTCTTTTTGAAACATTGATTTGTCATGAATAAATCAGATAGATGCTAAAGCATAGGTTTTCATATTAGAAGAATGGGTGCCCCAAAAGATTAAAAGAAAATGAATCTAATATGCACCTGTTAGGCTGATGATATCTTTAGCTCTTATGTTAAGTCCCATTTTAGAAGCTGCTGATGGCTAGTAGGTACTGTTTCTCTCTTTCTAGGCTGTGTCAATAGTAGGAGATGAAGTTTTCAGTTTCAATCTGACACTAGATCCATATGCCACAGAGGGAGAAGCTTACACTGACATGTCCAAAGTGGATGGTACCGTATCTTTGAAAGTGGGCTGTATTCAGATAGTGTTCCTTCACAAATTTCTCATGTCTCTTTTGGTAAGGTTTGTTTTCTTCCTTTGTATGTTCCTGCTCAAATTGCTTTTCCTGGGTTCAGCAGTAGCAGTCATTTTTCTCCTTCTTAGTAGCTGGTGCAGACCCAGGACATTAGTCTTCCTTGTTTGTGTCTCAGTGCAAGTGATAACTGAAGTTTCTGAAAGAGAAAGGGTGGGCTTAATTTTTGTGTGTGCTATGAAGAAACTTGAAGCTCTAACTGGTTTGAAATTAAAAAACTAGTGCAGTGCAAGTAGGCCACTTGCCACACTCTGCTTTGGAAATACAGAAAAGCTTGGTGCTACTAAGGTAATTTGGAGGTTTTGTCTTTGCTACCCTTTCTGCTTTGTCAATAGTCTTAGTTGATAGCAATCATATCTGAGCTAACATTAGAGACAAAACTTTCTGCAAAGTTAGATGCTGTGAGGACTACAAACTAATGACTGTAAAGCTTTGCACCTTCATCAAATACCCTAATGTTAGCTTTTTACAGCACTAGTGAGCTTTCTGTCATCCAGTACTGGCTTTGAAAGGAATTAGTATTCATTGGGTGCAAAGAGAGGATCAAAAAATTATATGAAGAGATGGGTTTAAAATATGTTTTTGACCCTCTGTTGGAGGTCATGACAGAAGGCACTAGGTTGTCTTTCCCCAGGGTGGAATTTAACACACTAGGCAGTGTAATTGGTTGTTGACGTTGGTTATTTTGATCATGTAAAATTGAAGTAATATAGGTTAAAAAAACACTTACAAACGTTTTTCCTTTCTCTTCAACTGCTTATTCTAGACCTTCTTGAACAACTTTCAGACAGCTAAGGAGGCACTGAGTGCTGCTACAGTCCAAGCTGCAGAGAAGGCTGCTACAAGTGTAAAAGACTTGGCTCAAAGAAGTTTTCGACTTGCAATGGACATTCACTTGAAAGCACCAGTTATAGTCATTCCTCAGTCCTCCGTTTCCCCCAATGCTATAGTAGTAGATCTTGGCTTGATTAAAGTTCAGAACCAGTTTAGCTTGGTGTCTCCAGCAGGCAGTTCGCTCCCTCCAGTCATTGACAAAATGGATGTGCAGCTGACACAGCTGAAACTGTCTAGGTAAAGTGCACTTTACTAAGTAACAACGTAGCTAACTGGTAATATTAATACTCTGTAGGATATTAATCTGTTTACTTAGAAACTATGGTTGGTGGCAGTATCAAAAAATGGGCAATTTTAAAATGGTAATCTGTTATCTTAAGGGAAATACGTGAGTAGTAGAATAAGATACTGTTCTGCTTAGAAAGCTGTGGCAGCCTATAGAGGTACTGCACTTGAGATTTTAAGATGTTGCTGTGAAAAGGTAGCATTTGACTCAACTTCTAACTTGTCCACCATGTGTTTTGGTTTTGTTCCCCCTCCACTTTGTTTTAAGGACTACCACGGAGACAGGTTTATTGCATACAGACATTGAGATACTTCACCCTATAAATTTAAGCCTGTCTGTGAAACGAAATCTATCTGCAGCTTGGTTTCATGAATTACCAGTATTGGAGGTCACGGGATATCTGGATACAATGAATGTAAGTCTTGTGAAAAGAAGGTGATGAGAGGCTCGTTATAATTCTTAATACAAGACTAAACTTAATGTTATTTCTGGACACAAAGGTGCAAAAGTTGCGTTTTAGGGATGTTGATAAGGTTTAACCTACCTGTGTGAATGTGGAGGTTTGAAAGTGTTATATAAACCACCCAAACTGCTGTGTACATTTGTGGAACTGAGAGAAAGAAAAGGGAAAACTCTAATAAGAAAACTGAAAGAGGTGTCAAGGAGTCTGTGTTATCCCCTTCCGGAAGGTAGGACCAACTTAAATCGAATGTTTTTGTGTCCAGTTCTCTGAGCAAGTCTCTTTTTCAGTACTTTTTTCTGTTTTAAACGGTATCTTCTTGAGAGTCATTGAAATTAATGCAAATATTTGCCTCAGTGCAGTAGTTTTTTCTGTCAATTTGTATACTATGAAAGAAAATACCAGATACATTTTGGGTGAAACTGAAATTTAATTAACATGAAGTAGTATGTCATTTATACAAAAATGCTAAAAGCACAAAAACACTAAATAAAGGCTGTGATACGTATCAATGTAATTTCAGAACCTCTTTAATGTCTTAATCCTTCAACAATAAAGGGTTAAAAGAATTTCATTGTGTTATTTAAGGGATGATGCAGCTGACAATAGATCTGTAAATAAGCACTCTGCTTGCCAGGAAACATAGCTTTGCTTTGCTAGTTAGTGATATATTAAAGAACAGTATGTTTTTCTTGCGAACTGTGATCTGAAATTTTGTAGGTTGTATTGAGTCAAGAGGATTTGAATGTCTTTCTCAAAGTGTTGACTGAAAACCTTGGTGAAGCAGAAGAAAAACTAACTCCTGCAAAATCAGTACTGCAAAATGAAGGTCAGAAATGGGATTTTGTTGTCGTGAATGTTAAGTATATTAGCTTTCAGGAATAAGGGGAAAGTGTTTATTATCTGGAAAGCAAGCTTATATCTGAGAGCATCATGTGTCAGTGTTAAACATGTCATAATTTTGCATGGACAGTGTTTATACTTTAGTACTTGAAAAAAGTGAAAGCATTAAAAGATAAAAGTTAGTAATCATGTTAGATAAATTGTCTCAGAACTAGCAAGGTATTGAGATGTCAGAACTTTCTCGTTGCAGAACATGTTCCTATTTCATTTGCTTGCTCTGAAGTTTAAGGCTGTGCTTGTGGAAATGTTGCTTGCTTATTTTAGGTGAACATAAGCCATCTAAATGAATAAAAGAATTGGGTGTATTTCTTGAGCTAAATAAATGGTGGCAATTTCAAAAGTTAACCAATTCACTGAATGTTTCAGGTAAAACCAAAGAAATGGAGAAATCCGTTTTGAAACAGGATAAGAGTGTTCCAGAAGGAATGCTCCCTGAAAAGACAGAAAGAACATTAAATGAAGATGTAGTCAATATGCTACTTAATTTTGAAATCAAAGAGGTATGTATCCATTTGTAAAATGTAGTGTTACGATTTCAGTAACTGACTCAAGTCTATTTCTCTTAAGTAGTGGGCTACCAAGTCTACTTTAACTGCTTAAAGAAGATGGTACACAGCAACCAGAAGAAAACAAAAACCCAGAACCCAGATTCTTCAGCTGTTTCTTGAGCTGTCTTCTTTGTCTGTATTATGTGAGATTATATTTATAGAATATTCAACATAAACAGTACATGTAATGAGGAAAACCAGACTTACTTTAGGTGTTCTGCACTCTTCTATCCTTAATCCTTCATTATGCTGTATATGATTCTTTTATTAACAAACGAGCTGAAACAAGCTAGAACAAGTATTTTTCCCATAGGGATATTAAGTCTGAAGGTTAGGTTGTAGATGAAGTACTGGCTAAGTGCAGTTAACAGAGATACCTTACACATAAGAAATCATCCAGGCAGGCAGGGCCAGCAGGGAAACCTATTCTGTGTGAGTGGTAGGAGATCATGTAAAAAACCTAAGTTTGAAGGGCATTAGAAATACTTGTTCTGTAGCTGGAGTGTAAACAGGTAGCAAGTTGATAGCATCCCAGGTTTTGGGGTTTTTTCTGGTTTTGCAGAATTACAGTTGCAATTGGCTGATGAGGTACCTGTCAACAAAGAGCAGGTAGTTATCCAGTGGGTATCCCTAGTACCCTTGGCAGCTTCTTGCTTTCGGAATTGCTGTTTTGACTGTGAAGAATTATATTTTAACGGTAGGACTGAGGCATGTAACAGGCTAACCTGTGGTGCTTTGTATTGTTTCATTTAATGTATCTTAGGAACAATTCTGTCTTCCTTAATATGGTTTTACACAGGCTTCATATGGAATTTTTTACCAATGTCCATGTTGTCCTTGGACTCTGTATGTTGGGTGTTTACTGTTAAAATGCTGTTATGTTAATATACAAAGTGTTTGCCACCTGATGATGCAGACAAAGTTATCAACAAACCTGAATTCTTTAAATTCCTCATGTGATAAACTGTTAGGTGAGGCAATTCTTAGTTTGCAACAATGGAAGATGCTTGCCTTATAAAATAAGTGCATTGAAATGAACATTCTTCGCTAATAACTATCTACTTCTACTTTAATTTTCAGCTACATTTAGAACACAAGTTTTTTCTCATTTCCAAAATTCTCATCATGTAATGCTTAAAACCTTCTACGAATTAAGAATTGTAATGTTGAAACATTTGTGGCCTTAATTATTATTTTTGTAGTAACAAATATTCAAAAATAGTTTCATGTTGCTGTGTCCCGCTGCTCTTCCTTCCAGACCAGTATGATTTGTAGTAATCCTTATTTCCATAATCAAACTTTGTATGTAGCACTGTGTAGTGTCTGATTACCAAACTGAAATATAGCTTGATAAGATTAAGATGTACTGCCAGGACAACAAAAGTAAACTCTAGCCAGATTTAGTCTAGATTAATACTGCATTTGAAGCCTAGTTGCAACTGCATGCCATAGTATTTGGACAGCTTTACTGAGATAGCAAACCTGTTTCCCTTTCCATATTCTAGGTTGCAGTAACCTTGATGAAGCAGGTTCAGAAGGAGAGACATCCATTACATATTCTGACTGTGCTGCAGCTTGGAACTGAAACCAAAATAAGAAATCATGAGTTGACCGCAGCAGCATATCTGAAAAAAATTATGATGAGATGCATTGAAATCAGTGGTAAGACATCTTGAAAGCTGAAATGCAGTCAGTACAGTGTGTATAGGCAGCTTGTGTAGCAAAAGGGTGGCATAGTCATAAATAATAACTCAGGGAGAGGGAAAGGGCAAAAAGCTATGTTCTGATTTAACTTAATGAAATGTCCTGTGTCATTTAGATTGAATTAATCTGTTTTACTCCTGTTGCTCGAGTTAGCTTGAGTTAAGCTGAGTTAGTTGCCTGCTTTGAGTAGGAAGAGTCATTACTGAGAAGTATTCTATCTGTTTGGAGGGTTTGGATGAACCTCTGAAGCTGTGCTTTATGACCAGTTCTAACAACACTGGAGATCCAGCCTGCTTCCTTGATGGGTCAGGTAGCAATTCAAAGTGATATTGAAGTAATGACTGAAATAGCCAGTATTCAATGTAGAAAAGTATACAGTATAAAAATATATAATTTTTATAATACATAATATATATTTCTATAGAAATAGAAAAATGTAAATACAGGAATGAAAAACTAATTAAAGGAATGCAAATAACTTTCCAGTTTTGAATATTCGTCCAGTACCAACACAATTAAATTTTCTATCTTAATTAAAAATAAAATCATATCAGTACAGCATTTCACAAGGTAATGCTTAATCTACAGCTTCTCAGTGAAGAGATACTTACGTTAACTATTTCAGCAACAGCAGTGTATTATTGAGAATTAGCATGGAAGTATTCCGTAGGTGGAGTAAAGCTTGGAAAAGTAGAAATAATTTGTGGTTTCATTTCTTTATTTTCAGACTCAAAAGGAGATCCCCTTTGCATTATTAATTCTTCAAGTGAGACAGATGAACATCTTCTGAAGATGGAATACATTAAGGTTTCAATACCTTTTAACTAAGATTATATGGGAAGTAAAATAAGACTTCCATACTTGGCCTGTGTTTGGGTTTGGGTTTTTTTTTTTTTTGCTGGCTTTAGAACCTGTAGGATTTGTAGCTAAAGCTTATGTATGTCTTCTTCCAAATGCATGTTGTTTAACTTCCACACTCTGCTGCTTCCATGTAGTGCTTGCTTGATAAGTCAACACAATTACCGAAATCACTGGTGAAGCCAAATGTTTGTATGCGTTCTCTGTGAACAACACAGATTAGGGCCTTTGTGAAATTTTAACAGTTTGAGAGTGCCTTTGCCTATGTAAGTGGTAGGTGGCTCTCTACAGGTGGTAAGCAACCTCCAAAAACTGCACGAAATCTTGGGAAGCTGATAGGAAAACTAGTAGCCCACTTGTTCTACAACCTATCTCTAATGGCATAAACAAGTGAATTCATTCTGACAGAGTACTAAGCATCAATTGATCCAATTTAAATACATCCTAGGTAAGAGAAAATCTTGTAACTGGCCAGTTGAACTTTTACAACATGTATGTTATAAAATGTCACTGAGCATTTTGCAAGTACCCTGTTCTGGTTGCATTGATCATGTGCTATATTTAGAAAATTTGTTTATGCATCACTTTCCTTTGTTTTCTTTTGCAATGGGTATAATCCTTATACCTGTGTGTGCGTGGCAAATTCAATTAGTTCAGTTAATAAATTCAGTAAATTCAATAGAGACTGACTGTGTGCTTGGGCTCTCTGATTTCTTCCCTTAGGCAGATGCTGATGGACCAGATTTTGTTACTACTTACGGAAGCACCAAGCAAAACATCAATGTGAGTACTGGATGTGTGTAATTTTCTTTAAGCTTCTCAAATAGTAACAGTTGTGTGAGCTAGTTAGTTACTCACTTGTTTTCTCATTTAAAGGAAAAAAAAGCCTAGCAAACAAACAAAAACCTAACCCAAAACCCAACCTACTAACTCTTTCATTATGAGCGCTTACTGCTTTATATTTAACTACTTCAAAGAGGAATCCAGAAGGAAAAAAGGATTATTATTATTATTGTTTTACAGAAGTATTTAGTTGTATTAATTTTTTAAACTAGAAGCTCTACATTTTTAGCTAGTTAGAATTTATAAAGACATATTTCTAACTGAGACTTGGTACTGTGTGGAATGAATGCTTTGTGTTCCAGAGTTTGAAAGTTTGTAACAGTGACATTGTGATGTGTGGTGACAGGTCAAACAAGCATTTTGAGGTCATTTGCTTTTAAATCGTTTCCTTTAAAGTAGTAGTGGTGGATGAAGTTTAGTTCTTAACAGCCATATGTGGAGTTTGAAGTGGCTGAACAACTTCAGAGTCAAGAGAGTGACATCCTTAATGTTACCAGAAAAAACAGCATTTGCCAAGAATTGCTTTGAGCCAGAAGTCATCTAGCAGATGTTTGGTTTCACTAAGTAATACTACTGGCTGGAGTAGTTGCTACTCATATCAGTTCTGTTCTGATTGCAGATTTTGAGTCTTGTTGTTTCATTCTGTCATACATACTAAAATATCTCTACATGTGGTTGGCTCTGGAGACGTCAACCGAAGTGCTGAATAGTCTACAAAGAAATGCAGCAGAACTAAGCTTACTGAAAAAGCATAACCACACAAAGCATCCATTTTTAGATTGACACAGCTCCCTATAGCTGTATTAAGCTTCCATTCCATAGCTCCCTCATCTCTTCCAGAGCTTGTGTAGTGTTAACTTGGAGGAAATAGAAGCTTAATTCTTTGATGGTAAATCTGAGTTGTTGTGCAATAGACTGCTACTAAATAACAGTGTCACTCTGTCTTGCCCTCATTTTAGGTCATCTTTTCATGTTTGGATATAGTATTTCACACAGAGGCTTTGCTTTCCATCATGAGTTTTCTCACGTTCAGTATTCCATCAGGTGGTCTTCCCAGTACTGATAAAGCATCATACCACAAGCCTCAAATAAAAGAACAAGAAAAAGGAAGTACGGTTAAACCAGGTAATGTGGCATTAGATAGGCCATGCTTTTGTTGCTTAATAGGATCTAGCCTTTGGTTTCAGAATATCAGTTTAGGTGGTTGCAGTACAGTTTGGTGAGAAAATAATCTCATAAAAAAAGGCACCAGATATTTTTTTCTGTTGCTTAATTTTACAGATTCTCCTTACTCAATATAACTTTCCTAGGTAGTGGTGTGACTTTATTACAGAAGTTGAATACATGGTGTTACAGTGACCAGTACTAAAGTCATTCCAAAGCCTCAGTGTTACAACCTTGTTGTTTTCCAATCGAAAAAGGCTCAAAAGAGTGCTTCCATAGCTGAAAATAAATATTCTTAAGCCTAGGGGAAGCAAAGAGAAGTTCTGAACTCAAGGCTGTTGTGCTTCTTTTAACAATTGGTACTGTAACCTTAAAATAGTGTGAGATTTTTGTATGAAATGTTTTGTCAGGTCCTGTGTGATTGATTCTTAGGTTTGTAGCATTGTTTGGGAAGTTCAAGGAACATTCCTCATGTTGCGATAGTGTTTGAGATAATGAAATGCACACTGTATTCTGCATACTGTTGTATGAAAACTAGATATAAAAAAGGAGCAAAACCCATCGTCTTCATTGCTCTTTGCCTAGGTTAGTTGGTGACTGTCATTGTGCCAGAAGAAAACTGTGTTAATAGAAGAATTGTTCCATGTCTTAACTAAAAATTAGAGTAATTTTTAGGGAATAACTCCAGGTTGCTTTTGGAATAGTTCATGTATGTACAAAGCAAATAATCTAACATTCTTCTGAAGTTCTTACATGACTCTTGTGTTTCCTATCCAGTGTCTGGTAGTGCAGCCCATGATGATATCTGTGAACTAAAACTCACTGCAAAGCTAAATGCATTCGGTATTACAGTGTGTGATCAGACCTGTAGCATTGCAGACATTAGAATACAAGGTAAGGGTTTCAGTTTATTTGTCTGTAGCAAAAGTTACATTGTTCTCCTCCATTCATTCCTCTTCTGAAAGGTTAGCATG
>JAVHNF010013369.1:0-13584 GCA_034783455.1 Micropsitta finschii
ACAAAAAATACCTCTTTTAAATAATACCTTTTTAAACATATACTGATAGCTTCACAAGCACTTAGAAATAATCAAGAAGCAGAATAACTTATTCCATACCAAGAAGTCATCTTCTGGGAGAGCTGAAATAAATGCTGGCTCAATGGCTTGAAGAAAATCAAAACCTTGAGTTGCCCACCTATCTCAAAGAAAAACAAAAGACAGAAAATTAATTGCTCTTTGGCTAAAGCTATCATAACAGTTTTGACAACATCTAAGAACAGTAAATGGCAGTTAATTATTTTTCCTCTGGAAAATGATAAAATCTTTGCAATAAAATGGACAAATATATAAAAGCTAAAATATTTAATCTGCATTAGTATTTGCCCAGTTATATTCAGGTAAAGTTTAATTTTAGCAAGGACACTGCCAAATAAAGTAAGCAGGCCATGCTATGTATCTCAACCTATGTATGTGCTATCTACAGGAACAGTATCATCAATTCCCTTGTAGTATGTTTCAGAGCAGCAAGCCAAACCACTATGCTCCCTGCCTAAATTCTCCTTTCTGAAACAAAACTACTAATGATTTCATGACTTCCTGATCAGTAGTAACTGGGCATCAGTGGCTTCAGGGCCTGCATTGTAAATGTAAAATGTAAAACAAAAAAGTAACTTGGCTAGAGAAAGTTGTGTCTTCAGTCACCTGCTCGCCCCCTCACTGCCTTCTCTTAGGCCTACTAGAATTAGTAGCTGCAACCTACAAAATGCAAGTAGAATCATAGGATATCCTGAGTTGGAAGAGACCCACAAGAATCCTCAGAGTCCAACTCCTGACTCCACGCAGGGCAACCTAAAAATTAAACAGTATATATAAGAGCATTGTCCAAATGCTTCTTTAACACTGACACACCTGCGGCCACGACCACTTCCCTAGGAAGCTTGTTTCACCCTGTCAGTGAAGAGCTCTTTCCTAGTAACCAATCCAAACTTCCTCTAACGCAGCTTTAAGCTGTTTCCTCATGGTCCACAATGCCTTCCACTCTGCTTCACCTCACAGGAGGAAGTCATAGACAGCAATGAAGCCATCCTTCAGTGCCCTCTTCTCTAAGCTGAGCAAACCTGGTATCCTCAACCACTCCTCATTAAGCCTTACCTTCTAGTCCTTTCACCATCTTTGTTGCTCTGTTTTAAACACACTGTAATATTTTTACATCCTCCTTACACTGTGGAGCCCAAAAGTGCACATATATTCAAGGTGAGACTGCACCAGTGGTAACTATCATGGGACAATCACTTCTTTCAGCTGGCTAGCTGTGCCTAATGCAACCCAGGATATGGCTGGCCCTTTTCACCACCAGGGCATATTGTTGACTCACATAAAGCTTACCATCACCCAGAACCATGAGATCCCTTTCTGCAGAGCTGTACTCTGACCTCTTGGCCTCTGATCTATATGTACATACAGGATTACACCACCCCAGATGCAAAATCTGGCACTTGTTAAATTTCAGAAGATTATTGCCCAGTACTCATAATCTATCAAGTTCTTTCTTGTAAGATCTCTGTACCTTCAAGGGAATCAGCAGCTCCTCCTCATTTAGTATCGTTGTCAAACGTACTTATTAGAGATTCAACTCCTGTGTCCAGATCACTGATAAAAGTATTGAAGTGAACTGGCCCTAAAATTGAGCCCCAGAGAACACCTGCCAAATATTACCCCATTTGCTTCAGTTCTTCGAGCTTGATCATTCAGGCAATTGTTCACCCATGATATTGTGCACATCTACCTGTATGCTGGACATTTTGTTCAAGATATTGTGAGAGACAGTATCAAAAGCTGTCAAAATAATAATTAAGAGAGACAGAAAAACCCAATCATGTCTATTGCCTTTTCTTCATCTACTCGGCATGTAACCTTGTCATGAAAGTGTATCTAGCTAGCAAGGCACGGCTTGCCCTCCATGAACCCATGTTAACTTTGACTGATGATGACACTGTCTCTGAAGCATTTTTCAGTAACTCCCAGAATGATCTTCTCCATAATTTTACCAGGAACTGAAGTGAGACTGACAGGCCATAATTACCAGGGTATTCTTTCTTGCCCTTTTTGAAAATTGGAATAATGTTTGCTAGCTTGCAAAGTCCTCTGCAGATTTCCACCCACTGATAAATAACAGAAGGAGGTCTTGCAATAACCCTGGCCAACTTCTTCAGTACCTTGGAATTAGTTCCATCAGGCCCCACAGACTTGTGTGTGTTCTACTACTGCAGCAAAACTTGTTTAAGTTAAAAGTCAACCAGGGGCTCATCACTCCCCTAGTCGTGGTACTCCAACCCAGGACTCCAGGAGTCCTAGGGTCCACCAGTTGTGTTAAAGACAGAGGTGAAGAAGGCATTAAACATCTCTGCTTTACCTTCATTCTCCTTTTGCTGTTAACATACTTGACAAGCCCTTCAAGTTTTGGTTGGGCTTTTCTTTTGTTTGTTTCCTTTTGTGTTTTGAAGATTAGCACACCACCCTAACTAGCCTATCCACTTCAGGCTACCCACTCTTTCCGCCTTCTAGCAAGCAGAACAAACCACCTCCAGGACAGAGGGATCAGCCCTATCCTTTAAGAAAACAAAACGGTCACTGATATATAAGCTGCTAGCACAGATCAAGATAAGGCATCTATTTTAATGCAAAAGAATTCTATTAAACTTCTGATATACCAGCTGCAAAACCACCTAAATAAATGAACTAAGTAATGGTATCATTTTGCTTGGGCCGGTGTCCCAGTTCCTCTGTTTACATCCTCAAAGTGATGTAAGATTATAACTTTTTTCATTAGTGCCCAGGAGTAGTTTCATAGCACCAACTGTGAGCAGTTTGAGAGACCACTGGACACAACACTACTGACAATAGACAGAAAGTACTTGAGACTACAACAAAACAAATTGCACAGATCTATCCATTACTACAATCATAAAACTGAAGAGCTTTCACCAGAGTGGAAATACTTCTACCTCATCTGCAGGCCATACTTCATATGCTTTCAGAAGGACTCCTACAGGAGGCTAAAGCTTCCGTATGTACATTTCCACAACTGGCATGGAATTCTCTGCAGAATACGCAGAGATTTACTGTTTCATATTCTGCAATCTTTATTGACTCCTGACCACACAGCACTTTTGTTCCAACCTAATGACCCTTACCTAAAGTTTTTTAGTTGTCTGGGTCTAACAATCTCCACTTTTTCTTCCCATTTTCTGTCAGCTAACATAAGGCAAAATGTTCCGCATTCTTCTGCTAAGCAGCTGGAGTGTTCACTTAGCTTTATGCATTTACTATTCAAATTACCTTCAAAATTTGAGAGCCATAAGAATCAATAGTTCAGAAGAACTTTTAAACAATAAAGCATTATTCACAGTGTGAGAAATCCTGCATGATATTTAAACACAAACTACTATGGTAGTAACAAGTTGGCTGTTACCTGGGTCGAGTGCCTCGGCCACTCTCACATTTTGTTAGCACATAATTCATCCATTTTCTGGCAAAGCTGATATATTTGTCTCCAATTTTCTGCCTGAATTCTCCAGACATCAGGCGAACAACTTCTTTATGGTACTGTAAGAAACTAAAGATTACTTTTCACATCTTAATAATAAGAACAGCAATACCATCTGCAATATACACTGGAGTATTTGCGGTCTACCTAAATTATATAGTATGGTAACAGTCACATCCTAGTCTCAGACAAAATCATTTTATGCAAGCAGTTGCATATTTACAGAAAAAAAAAGCTCAAATCTATAATTAGAGATTGAACTGCAAAGTAGCATCTATTTTTAGTTACACTGCAGGTAGCATTAGGGGATTAAAAGCTGTATGCCTGCATTTAAAAAATTAAGCAGAAATATCAGCTGTTTTGTTTTTTTGTTTAAAGACTAACATGCTAGAGTATAATACAGTCTTAAAATCATTTACAAAGTTCACAGGAATCAAATAGTGAACCTGTATACAAAAGCAACATGAACACGACATTTCCTCATCAGCAGTCTAAGGCAGGCACTCAAAAGCTGTAGCAGCACAAAGAATCACCATGAGCTTTTTAAGAATGGCTCATTTACAACATTATGCTATCCTAGGCTGAAAAAACTGTAAGAAGCCAAGTTACACATTACAATCAATATCAAAAGATATTCCTGATTTCACTTAAAACATTGCCAAGTAGCAGAGCTTACACGACTACACCTGAAATCATTCAGTTCTTAATGTTTTCTGAAAGTTCCAGGCATTGCTAATTGGAGTCTGCATTTAATAGAGCTCTTTGCTCTTTTACAATCATTTTCCCATAAGGTTTCTGCACCAACATATATTTTATATGATGTTCTGCACCAACATATACTTTATATGATGTTCTGCTAGAATTGAGAGGTCCCAGTTGACTGTAAGTTAGTAAATGTGTGATGCCCATCTACAAGAAGGGCTGGCAGGAGGACCCAGGACCTACAGTCCTGTCAGGCTGATTTTGGTGCCAGGGAAGAACAGATTACCTTGACTGCCATCACGTGGCACGTACAGGACAATGAAGTGATCAGACCCAGTCAGCATGGGTTTGTGAAAGGCAGGTCCTGACTGACTAACCTCATCCCCATTCATGACAAGGTGACCACTTAGTGGATGAGGGAAAAGCTGTGGATGTTGTCTTCCAAGACTTTAGTAAAGCCTTTGACACTGTTTCCCACAGCATTTTGAGGAAGAAACTTGCTGCTCAAGTCTTGGATGGGTGTATGGTTTGTTGGACAAAACCTGGCTGGATGAACAAGCCCAAAGAGTGGTGGTGAATGGAGCTAAATCCAGTCACAAGTAGTGTTCCCCAGGACTCAGTATTGGGGCCAGTTCTGTTTAATATATTAATCAATGATTTAAACAAGGGGATTGAGTGAACCCTATGTAAGTTTGCAGATGACACCAAGTTGGGTGGAACTGTTGATCTTCTTGAGGGTAGGAAAGCTCTACAGGGGGATCTGGACAGGCTGGATCAATGGGCAGAGGCCAAATGTGTGAGGTTCAACAAGGCTCAGTGCCAGGTCCTGCATTTTGGTCACAAAGGCCCCAATGTTTGCGTGTATTGGGCACTGGTGAGGCCGCACCTTGAATACTGTATTCAGTTTTGGGCCCCTTACTACAAGAAACATATTGGGGTGCTGAAGTAGGTCCAGAAAAGGGCAACAAAGGTGGTGAAGGGTCTGGAACATACGTCCTGCAAGAAACAGATGAAAGAACTGGGGTTGTTCAACCTGCAGAAAAGGAAACTCAGGGGAGAACTTTTCGCACTCTATAACTACCTGAAAGGAGGTTGTAGTAAAGCAGGGGTTGGTCTTTTTTCCCAGTTAATAAGCAAGACAAGAGGAAATGGCCTCCAGTTGCACCAGGGAAGGTTTAGATTGGATATTAGGAAAAATCTCTTCACTAAAAGGGTTGTCAAGCACTGGAACAGGCTGCCCAGGCAAGTGGTGAAGTCACCATCCCTGGAGGTATTTAAAAGGCATGTAGATGTGGTGCTTAGAGACATGGTTTAGCAGTGGACTTGGCAATGTTAGGTTAATGGTCGGACTCCATGGTCTTAAATATTTTTTCTAACTTTAATGATTCTATGAATTCTTCTTGTTCCCACAGAGTTACAGTTACCTTATTTGCACCAGTATAAAACCAGAAATTTCAATTGGTTCTTACCAAAAGTAAAAGGTGTCATTAAGATTTGGCTTCCTTACCTCAAACCCAAAATTATAACCCTGAATCATGGCTTCCCTGTAGTATTGCTGCAGAGTGGCAGATTCAGATTCATCAACTTCAGCATCAAACTCAGATGTGAACATGTGATCAACTCTATCAATGGCACTGCTTATCTTACTGCATAGCTGTAATGCATCACTCTGAGTAACAACAACAAAAAGAGATGGGTGAGGCATCAAATTAGTGTTTATATTCTACAGTTGACAAGACTAAGGCAAACACAAATCTAACAATTACATTATCTTAAATGGAAATGTACTTTAATGCCATCACAATTCATTCAGCCTTTGGAAAAAAGAAAGTTTCTAGCAATTGCACTAAGCAAATCTTATAATTAACTGAAGCATTATAATTTTGTTTGCTTGAACTTTAAAAAGAAAGACGGCAGAAGGAGGCAGGGATGACACAAAATAAAGACACTCAACCAAAACCAGACAGACAAGATATGAGTTTTATTTTCTATAAGATGACCAAGCCTTTGGCTGTACTTTCAACCTGGTATGTGTGCAGAGCTTCTACTGCAGTCAGGGGGAAATGCAGGGACTTGATATTGCAACTTCAACCTAACAAATCTTTGCTATTTTGGGTCCTCTAAAAAAAAAAGAAAAACACACACCAAAAAACAAAACAAAAACACCAAACCAAAAAAAAACAAAACAAAAAAAAAAAAAACCCACAAAAAAAAACCTACAAAAACAAACAAACAAAAAAAAAAACAACAAAAAAAAACAAAACAAAAAAAAACTAAACCACAAAACAACACAGAAGGAAAATATCCCCACAAAATCAAAACACACCCCACCAAAGAGTGGGAAAAAAATAGCTGTTTCTTGCATATCATTGATAGAATTCTTGCAGATTTTGACAGAATTCATTTTTATGAAATCAAACTCTTTGTTTCAATTCAATCGTGCTCTCATAGAAAGATGTATTCATTCTGTTGCTGTTATTATTCCTATTATATTATGGACTAGTTTCCCAGTTACCCAGTGCAAAAATGATTACACCAATATTGCTAAAAATACGCTTTGAAATCGTTTTGCAAAAGCACAATGAAAACTGTACTGACAGTAAAGTCCATAGAGGTTGCATAAATTACAATTGCAGAATATGTCATTAGCTCTGCAATCAAGTCTGCTTACACATATTTACTTATCAGTGAGCAAAGTACCATCAATTTTGATTGAGATATTACCTTTAGCTGCTGTAGAGCTTTGGCAATGATTGGTTGGCTGGATGTCTGTTCCTGGTGCAGAGATATGAGCCCTTCAATAGACTGCTGGAAAGCTTTTCTCTGACTCACAAGGTGGGCAGATTGAATGACTACAAGGAGGAGGTTATTAACCTAGGAATACAAGATATCACTAGTTCTTATAGTTACACACAAAGAAGCAAAATCTAAGCAAAATAATTAAATTTTCTTGGAGCAGATGGAGGTAACAGCCATTCATAAATAAACAGGTTTTTATCCAAGTAATGTAATACACTTCAGGACAAAAAGCTACGACTGAACACGGAAAGTCATAGATTACCACACAGTATTTGCTCACACTTTGAAAATTATTAAAATGTAAGAATCTGTTTTGGAAAGCAGAGCTCTGATATTGCATTACACAGCCACAGTCTTTGCTGTGGCACTATGAGTCACATAGTAAGCTCTGTTGATGTCAAACTACAGACAACCCATCTGCAACAAGCTACTCACAAAACAAGACTTCCTTCATCCTGATTTTCAATACCTCATCCCCAAAGAATATTTTCATGCTCAAAATTCTTTAAATGCTGATGGGATACTTTTAGGAGTATTTTTTAAATAACATCTTACACTTTCTCTATTTTGCAATCAAAACCTGTTTTATTAAAAAACACAGGACACCATCTTTCTGAGAGACTTTTTACTTCCTAATATTTCAAAATTAGATTTAAAAACTCAGTAACCAGTGTTATACACATACAAACACATTCACACAGTGTTTTACATGCACTTACATATGTCAGATAGAATACCATTTGCAAGACATATTTCATCTTTTGCTGTTTTCATTTTCTGAATGAAATGCTGACTTCAAAAGAAGTCCAATGAAATTCTAAGCACTTAATCAAAGACTACTTTTGTTTATTGTTCAGTCTGGACAATAGACAAAAAGTAACATGCTTGCACATTAAAAACACCAGTATGTGCAGGAGTGACCTTTTCAACTGCCTATAGTTGCTAGAGCCCTCTAAATGCTAGCGGCTAGGCACAGTGACATGCAAAATCACTCTGTCCATGGACAGTAGAACCCACTTATGGTAGGGATTCAAGGAACTGCATGACATACCAAAAGGAAAATTCACTTAGCTTAATGTAAGGATATAAGAACAGAAGAAGCAGGGAGCTGCAGCTGGCTCAGTTGCTAAAGCATAGCAGAACTGCTGGTAGGGAACCCCTATTAGTTTGCTATGAAGGAAAGTATGAGTGGAAATATTTCTTCCTGCATAACCATTGAACATCCGGTAGCTTCCACAGAAATTTAACTTTAAATGTCACAGTTCATTCAAGATCAAAAGTGACTGGTCGCAGTGTGTGAAAAGCACACAACCACCACAGTTCTCAGAGACTGGTGACTTCTTAATGCAGTTTTCAAGACTCATGCACGCTTATGATCTTGAAGCCCCAGCTAGATATTTAAAGTATCTCTTTACTGTAAAAGTCCAACCCTGAAAAATGTACATTGTAGCAATAAATGCTAAAATCCACTGAATTTAATCTTTCATTAACACAACTTACGAATCAATCCTATCCTTGAATTTAACTTCTTATTACCTATAAAGCACATGCCTCACTTGAATTAGTGTGTCTAAACTGAAAGACAACCATTCATATAGAAGCATGAGGATCATGTAAACAGGGGAAAAAAATCCCCCAAACCAACAAAACTCACCTGCATAGTGCGTAGGGTATCAATAGTTTCTACATGTGGCACAACTTTGACTGGCTGACCTTCCCATGCACTCCAGCTGTCATCTAATTCATGGTCTTTACCGCTGTGTTTGGTCATCAGTAAATAGGCCTCATACGCAATCTCATCTGAATCCTTTGAGCAATCCTTTCCAGCAGCTGCATTGAGGAGCTGCAAAATCACAGATTTTTCCCCTGCAATATTATTTGGTACAAATACTTGTAAACTCTCAAGTCCAGGGATTTGTACCTATAGAAAAAATAAAAATATTATAAATGAGTGAATCTCACTGTCTTCTATGATACATAAAACAGATAAAATAGATCTATGCCATCTCATTTAAGCAACAGGGAGAGCAGCTGTACAGTATATATACTAAACCAATACATTCAGCTACTTTTGCACTAGAAGTCAAAATGCATATAAGAAATTATGGGTCTTAAAATCTGCTAGATCACCAACTTTCAATGATACCTTTCTTTGCACCTTCAATTGATCCTTCTAAAGGAAGCTTGCTTGAAAGAAGTCTGATATTTTAAAAAGTAAACTAGTCAACACTAATATAGGAGTTCTGAAGCACACATTTTTATGACTGTAATATTAAAAGAAGGAAAATTCCTTCAGGATTTTTAATAATCTGTATAGCATTTCCCAATGGCCACAAAAGATTAAGAGTAAACAAAAAATATTACTAAAAAGTATCAGTTATTATTTTACTATTCATGTAAGAGAGATTAATTAAGTCCTATAAGAATGTTCTCCTTTAAAAAACTACTTCAAATTATATTACTTATTATGATTACACTACTTATAATACTATTTAAAAACTACTTCTACATTATATGTGTCATTTATCTGTCATTAACCAAGTCAGGCATCAGAATCGGACTGTGAAAACAGTAAAATAGTTGATACCTGTGATTTGACATGAGGTAACTGACTATAGTGGAGTTTAATTCTCTCTTTTTCAGAGTCTGATGTCACCATGCAATGATGAAACACTGCACTCAATGTTTTTACAATTGGGCAGCCATATCTTATAATGAAAACCATTTAGTTTTCATGTTAGGTCAATGTAAGAACTAGATGGTTATTACTGAAAGCAAAAATAGTCCCAAAACTAATGAGCATCTGAGTTAAAAGCCTGTTAAAAAAAATTAAACTCCCTACATGATATTATATACCTCTAGTATAATACTGTTGCTTTATAAAAGCACACAGAACACAGGTCCGTAGTCTTAGATGATCTTCTGAAACATGTCTATTTCCTGATGTATCCCTTTACCTTACAAACTTTAAAGTGCTTATGTTTCACAACACTCTGTACTGAGGGTTATTTCTCCCCTCTCACAAATGAGTAAGTACTATTGAAGCAAAAAGTCTTCTCCTGAATCACAAAGATAATCTTTGGAAAGAAAAGGAATTAGACACCGATTTCCCGAAATACAGACAAGCGTTCTCACTCACACAAACGCAGGTATAGAAAATAATTTATCACAATTCAACATTAAATACAATATTTTAAATATCGAGTTATAGATGCCACATTAAAAAATTGCAAGTATGCCAATAATATCCTCTGACATTTTGCTATCTCCACTCTACTTCCACATCTCTAAATTGAATTTACCTTTACATATTCTTTTGTTTTCAGAACTTTCAGAAGATCTCGCACAGGGGCTGACAATGCAAATTCTGCTGCTATTTCAAGGTCCTATAAACAATAACAAAAGAAAGGAATATGCTTTCAGACTATATTTCTTTAAAGCATCCAAATCAGATGAAACTCTACTGTTAACTTACCTTCCTCAGCATTTTAGCAAAGCCAAGAGCTTTGGAGGCCCTTTCTCTAGCTTCATGAAACAGCTCTTTGAGTGCTCGGCTGGTCTCTATAACAGACCTCCTGAAACATTGGTAAGAATGAAGTGACAATGTTTTAATAAATCATATTGCATTTATATAGGTATTAGAAAATAAGAATTATTTACATATGTGTCAGTAGAAAGAACAAAGTAAAAGTAAATATTTACAAACAGCTGACAAAATAAATTTAACCTGCACAGGCACATTTTTGATAAGGGTATATAAATTGAATTTAAAGAATGCTACATAAACAATCTCTCATACTGTGAACTAAAAAGAAGGTTACTAAGCTTCAAACAAACAAGATGATGGTCATTACCACTGCATACAGAAATATCAGCAGTGAAAATCTATGGAGTCTTGCATTTACAAAGTTTTCATTCTTAGAAATAAAACACAGTTATGTACCTGTCAGAGGTACAGAAACATGAGTGTGTTTGTTATTATTAAGCCAAAGGGCTTAATACCTGATTTCATCTGATGCAGTACTGTCATCGGCACTGGCCCAAAATTCATCACAACTTTCTTGTAGTCCAGAATCTAAAAACATTCCTGTAGATTTCAGCAGCATTCCTGCAATATCACTGTAGCAACAGAAATGGTGGAACTTCAGAATCTTATTCAGGTAGCATGGCACCTTAAACTTCTTCCTACTCTGTCCAACGCAAGAGAGCCGCGTTGCCAAGTCCGCCTGCAGAAACAAGCAGCATCTTGGGGGCCCTCAGTAGATACTCTGCATGCACAGGGCTAACAAGAACAGACTTTTCCATAGAAGCAGTTGTACCTGTTACAGCTAGAGTAAGAGCAATCTGCATTTACTGCATCCTATAGCTCCAGTCATAGTGTAGTAATCCATAAATTCATAAAAGCTATCAGCTGCTTACTGAAGCATTCAGAAGCCCAACCTGGGAACCCTGAACCTGAATATCTGTCTGGTACAAATCAACACCATAAGTGGGATAATTAAATAAAACCTACCAGAACAATTTTCCAGCTTGAGCCTCACCCCCTCTTATATAAGGAGTTATTTCTTTGGTGAAATTCCATTCTTCCTCCAACAGATTTTTTAAACTATGAGAAGCCTGAGGTAACTGCTGTAGCATTTGGATCCAGCTTCGCATATAATCAAAGTAAACCTGTACATGGAAAGAGAGAATTTAAACAGTTACAATATGTAACTAAGGACTACAACTTCTCAGATCAACAACCTCAGTATTATACATTTTGTAGGAAATATTTCCACATTTTTCATTTGCTATGGCTGAAAATGAGATACATGCTTCCATAAAAAAGGGGCAATTTATGGCTTGGGAAGTAGAAAGTGCTACTGAAGTATTAAATGCTATGTCTCCCCAAAACTTCTCTGAAAATATTGAGTATCAACACATTGCTTGCTGTGTTGCTCCTCAGCATTGCATTGGTAAGTAACCACAGTGCTCAGAGTTTTTAAAGCTGAGCTATGGTATCTAAATCTTTTATTACCTGGATTACTCCAAAAGATTTTATCTGTACATATCCTGGATAATGATAAGTGCAGTCAACAAGTTTCTCAGGTTCTACTTTATACCCTGCATTCCTTTATATCAAGTCTTATCCCTCACTTCTATTTAATTATTATTGTTTTAAACCAACATAAACAGTTAAGTATAATTCTTCTTAAAACACCCATCCTTCAAGATCAGCTGTAATTTCTTTAATAACCTGCAATACAAAGCAACGTCCCTCCTTAGAAATGATTAAGACACTTCCTATTGGTTTTAGGTATCTTCAGACCACACTGTAATAATGTCAAGATCATAAAATCATGGGCAGTGACACCCTCCACTAGACTAAGTTGCTCCAAGCCCCATCCAACCTGTCTTTGAACATTTCCAGGGATAGGGAATCCACAATTTCCCTGGGCAACCTGTTACAGTGCCTCACCACCCTCACAGTAAAGAACTTTCCCCTAACATCCAATCTAAATCTCCCCTCTTTCAGTTTAAAGCCATCACCCCTGCATCTACACTCTCTGATAGAGTCCCTCATCTTTCAACAATAGATGGTACCAACAGCTGGAAAGCAGCTCTGTGGAGAAGGACCTGGGGGTCCTGGTAGACAAGTCAACTATGAACAATGTGCCCTTGTGGGCCAGAAGGCAAATTATATCCTGGGGTGCATCAGGAAGAGCATAGCTAGCAGGTTGAGGAAGGTTACATTTCTCAGAAAAGAGGGAGTTGGAAGAGGTTTTTCAGCTCCTCTCACTACTCCTTTTAAGTAATCAAAGTTGGATTTTTTCAGCCCTCAAAGAAAATAAAAATTGAACACATTTATTATGGTTACAAAACTTTGCTGTAACAGTTCTAGAAATGTTGTCTTGAGGCCTCTGCATTGTCAGAAGACCTGAAATGTTGCCTCTCTGCTAGGAATATAACAACAGTTTCAGGTTTCTGCAGCCTTCCAGCATGCAGTGCAAGAATTTGGCAGCTATTCCCTTTACAGGCTCATTATTTAGTGTTTGCTCTTTCACTTTCTCTTGTTTGCTGCTTTGAGCTGAAGTCCTTTTATTTTTTTTTTTTTTAAAAAAAAAAGATGAAGGAGTATCATTCTCTAAAATTGATGACTCTGAAGACAAACACTTTGTCTTTGTGGGCAAGAAGTCAGAGTATGTGCCAACTTTTTTTCTAAAAGTCTAATGGGTGAATACTTGTATTCATTTTGGACTAAAATTGTTTTTAAAAAAATGATTTTTTTTTTATTCCTACTTTTCTTTTGTACAAATGTGAGAAGCTCAGTAGATGAGAAATGATACATAAGGTCTGAAAGGTCCAAAGCTTGTGCTGAGTAAGCTTCATTCCAGATCTGCTGCTACAGCTAACTGGCCAGGCACATGTTATTACAAAGCTCCTGATTCATCTTCTTTCATTAGAAAGCTTTCAACAGCAGCAACAAAACAAGAATATTGGGAGGTTTTATGTTGTTTTCTTTCTTTTTTTTTTTTTTTTTTTTTTAGTGTAGAAACCATCCAAAGTGTTGTTTT
>JAVHNF010013372.1:8427-23525 GCA_034783455.1 Micropsitta finschii
AGGGGAAGTTTAGATTGGATATAAGGAAGAAATTCTTTACTGTTAGGGTGGTGAGGCACTGGAATGGGTTGCCCAGGAAAGTTGTGAATGCTCCATCCTTGGCGGAGTTCAAGGCCAGGTTGGACAGAGCCTTGGGTGGAATGGTTTAGTGTGAGGTGTCTCTGCCCATGTCAGGGGTGTTGGAACTGGATGATCTTAAGGTCCTTTCCATTCTGTGATTCTATTCTAAATGCAAAACAAAACCAGCTCTTAAATCTGTTATTCCTTTCCTAGTATGATTCACTCTCCTGAGTGTACCCCTGCAAGTGCAGATGTCAGAGAGCATTCCCAAAGTCTTCTGCACAGGCAGGGTACCAAAGTTGAACCTGTGCTCTCAAAGGAAGCTGTCTCCTGGGCTGGAGGCCCAGTGCTGCTGGAGAAGTGTCTGCTGGGGCAAAGTGAAGGAGCTACCTGACAGTACCTCCTTTGTCACTGTGTTTTCTTATGGATAGATTTTCTTTCACCTGGGATGTGGTCAGAAGGTTGTGTTAGGAAGTTATAACAGAGATCCTGCTATGGTGTTGGAATTTGTCAGCCCTCTCCAAGGTTTTATAAGAGTGAGTTGCTTCCTGGGCCTTTCCAACCCTAACTATTCTCTGTTTCTATGTGTATTTCTGATTTCCCCACCAAACAAATAGACTTCTGAAAGGGTTTTTAGTGGCTTATTGGATGCTGGTTTTAAAAGCAACAGCCAGACCTTTACCTGTGGGTACTCAGTATGTGTCAGGGCAAATTTAAGCACTTAATCTATGTTTCAAAGTGTAAAGCCCAAAGTGCTGCCCCTCTTCTCATCCACTCTGTCTCCTTTATTTAATAGCTTCTTTTCCTCTCTTTAGACTCCAGGGATCAGGAATTAAGAAATCAGCCTCTGGCTGCTTGGATCACCATTGGCAAACTGCTGCAGTAACAGAGCTGCTGGTCTGCCCGAGTCTCTGGCAGCAAATGAGTAAAGATAGGAGCACAGCTGTAATAGAAGAATGGGCAGATTACAAACCCACTGGGATTGGGTCTCTTCTTATCTGGCTCTGCCAAACAGCAGGATATATGTCTCAATGAAACAAAAATTAGGAAGTGACAAAGTGGAGTGTTACTCTTGAGAGATGCTATTGGTGTCCTTCTGCTGAAATAGGATTTGGGAAGCTCAAGAAGCTATGCAGGATTTACAGTGTGAATTGGCTGAGTTGGAGCTCTTCAGCCACCCTTCACTGTGTAACAAAAGCAGCAGTAGAATCAGACTTTACCTCTTCCAGTGTTATCTTCTCTTGATGCTGAGGCAATTGAAAGTCTGAGCTGTGAAAAACTGCTTAACTTCTGGATTGGAGCTCAGGAAGTCCATAGGATTGTGATGCTTGCAAACACTGTGATGTGAATTTGGGCTCTTCTCATTAGTTTGAACTTGATGGGACAAACAGCTTTTGCCTCTCTAACAGGATTTGGAAGAAATCACAGTCCTGCAGTGTGTTGCAGGCTGAGTATTACACAGCCATATACAAGCACAGTCTGGCTGCATCTGCCTTTCCAACACAGGTTGTTCCTGCTGCCCTCTGTGTTCTCTAGGGAGAGGGCAGAAATCTCAGCTCTGCAGGGGAGGCCTTTTTGTAGTCAGAGGCCCAATGGCTTCTGAAGTTCCCATGATAGGAAAATAGGGAGTTTGATGAGAGATGGATGATGCAACTCTAGTAATAATGATGCACTAAAGGGCTTTAAATGCTGTCTTTAGCCATGTTTCCCTTCTCTTTTCCACACTTACACTAGTAAAGTCAGGCAGAGGTTTTGTTGGATTCTGCACTTAAACCTACAAATACTCATTTAGAAGTCAAATGTTCTCGGGCTGTGCAGGTTGGGAGTGAAGGGTTTGCATTTTGCTTGCTCTCCCTTTGCATATGGAAAAGGTTCAGTTCTCTCCTTGTGGTGCATAAAATCTGAACACCTTTTATCTGAACTGTTTCTCTGAGCAGCCTCTGAGGATGCTGAAACACCTCTTCGGTAGGGGTGGGAGATGGGAACCAAACAGGCAGAGCTGGACAGGTACAAAGCAAGAACCTCCCGAATGAATAGTGACCCTTCCTACCCTTTGTGCAGGTTGTGGTTGCACAAGGGCAGTGTTTGAGGAGCACCATTTCATCCTGCACGTGTGTCAGTTCTTGTCAGGCTTGCTCCTGGCTTTTGAAGGGCATCTTTGCTGCATGGTTCAGTGTTTGAGACTGTCTTATTTTTATTTGCCTTATATGAATGGCCTCAAGAGCTGTTGGCAAATGCTTCTTGCTGTCTTCATGAGGAACAGGGATTGGGCGATCTGATGGGAAAGCCTGTGATGGCTTTGGAATCTGTGATGGAATGGAATGTGGGGAAATGGTGAAACACAGAATTGGGGCTCTTTCACTGCAGTGATTTGTTTGATCAAATCTGTGTCCTTCAGTCCTGCTGTACATTCAGGTGAGGATGCACCACACAACAGTAAACTCAGGTCTAAACACCAACATGGGGCTGGGGGTTGTGCTTGCTATCAAGAACTTGTTTCTATGCTTCTATGATTCATTTCTCCACTGGAACACTTTCCAGTGGTGAAAAGAAAGCTTTCTGAGGTACTGGGGTGCAAGTCTTCAGCACTATCACCATCCCATATGGGCATGTATCCAAAGACTGCCTATTTCTAATGACTTGGGATTTTCTGACAAGCTGGAAATCTCTCTTTCAATGCCTAAAAAAACTTGTAGGTCCAGTTTTACTTTGAAGATGAAGTGTGGGTGGAATTTATTGCTGGGTCTGAATGCAGAAGGTCTGAACCCAGCTTTTCATTATGTTACATATAGTCTTGCAGTGTTACTGTCCCAGGGAAGCATTAGAGGGCTGTGTCTGTGCATCCCCTACAGCAGTAGCATGTTGTTCCTCATTGGAGACTGCACTTTGAAGGGGTGTAGACAAGGACAACTTTATGTTGTGACCTGGATTCCAAAATACTTTGTCCACAGAGGCTGTGTTGAGCAGCTGAAATAGGTTCATGTGATACCCCTCCTGGTTGCCTTTGAGACTCAAAAGGTCCTAGGAACTGTGCACTAAACTGATCTCCATGTGATGCAGAACGCTTGAATCTTGTACAAAGAACTGACTAGTGGAGGCTACCGGTGGCTTCCCACAAGGAAACGTGTCTTTTAGGGACTTCGGTGTAATCCTGTGGGAGAGCTGACATTTTGCATGTGCTTTGAAGGTAAGAGAGGTGGCAGCCTCCACCTTTGTGCATGGGTTTTATACAGGTCTGGAGGCAAGACGTGCTATCGAATTCATTGCGGCCGAGGTCTGAGTTGTCATGGGCTGTGAGTTACCCTTCTGGAAGCCGGAGTGGTGTAGACCAAAAGACCTTATTAAAACACACCAAATAATTTGCACCACATCAGTGACCAGAATTATGCCATTTAATTAAAATATGTCTAGACAAATAACCTAGAGGGGGAGAGATGCTATCTGTAGTAAGTGTTTGAGGTTTCCGCATAGGGATCATGCTAAATACATTTATGAATAACTTCTCTTCCAAGTACCTGGAGTCCTGGAGGACTGTGCCACTGCTGGATGACATAGTTGTTTCTCTTGTGTTTGGCATTCACCTCTTGCTTAGCAATTGTTTAACGTGTCCCTAAATGATGTTTCTGTATTGGTGAACACTTGTGGCTACTTTTTGACCTACCTTTATTATTCTAATGAGGCGCTTTTAAGAGAGCACAAAAGGAACATTTCACAGAGGGATAAGGATTGATTCTTATCTTGGGTGCTCTGCTGTGTATTTAGCATTTCTTGGTTTGTGTTGTTTGGCAGCTGGCACTGTATCTGTCCTGGCTGTGTGATGCCTTTATTGCGTAGTTGTGTTAAGAGGTCCATTGGTTACTTAGAAGGGTAGAAATAAACTCCCTTTACTTGTAGCTGGTTAGAAAGAATGCCCTAAGCTCTAAGGCTCTGTGTTGAACTTGTTTCTTGTTTTCCTTGTGGAGGACTGGAAGTCATTCCCACTGAAAGATTGAGGTTGGACACGTTTTCAGGCAGCTCATCCTGCTCCTGCCATCCTTCAGAGAGTGATTTTGCTGCATGTAGTTAGTGGGCTTCTCCAGAAAGGTGCTTTGTTCCATATTGAGTCGTGGACTTGATGGAATATGTGGGATTAGGGTCCTTTGGCTTGTTCCTGGAGTTTATTGCTGTGGAATTGATTCTTAAAGGATAGCTCAGCTAGGCTTGTCCTTCATTAGTTTAACATTGCACCTGATCATCAAAGGAAGATCCCTTCTTCTCCCTTCTTCCAGCAGCGGAATGGGCACCTCTCTCCTTACCACGGCGTATGCTGAAGGTGGACCTCTGAGGAGTTGTGAAAGGAATACACACAGTTACTCATTTCCTACCCTGAGGACCTGGCTGTATGTGGGGTTTCGTTGTGCCACACAGGGACTTTGTGCCATGCAGAGACTTTGGGTTTAGATGAAAATGCAGTTATCTTTAACATGGTGTTTGGGTGGAGAAATGATACAGAAAACCTCCTGTCACATTTCTAGAGGGCAAATACTGTGCTTTCTTCTCTTCTGCCACGTTCTGTGAGCTGTGCTGGTACCATTGATGCCAAAACAGTTGCACTGGTGAAGTGGAATGCTCTGGTTTGTGTGATCATGCCAGCATCAGCAGTGACAGCAGCCGGATTGTGCCGAGGTGGAGGTAACATGTTTCTGTACACGTACATTGTTTTCCCCTTTAAGACAGAAAATCAATTCATAAGGTTACAAGGCAGGATTGGTGCTATTGCCTTTGCAAATGGGCTGCTTGTCATCTGGTGATGCAAATAGAGTGTGCTGGCAGGAGCTTGGGAAGCTGTTTTCTGCTGCTGAATTGTGAAGGCAGTAGAAGCACATGTGACTGTGCTTCAGCACAGACCCTCAGTGTGCTCTCTGGCATTACTTGCCTCATTTATTTGCTTTCGTAGATACCCACACGTGATGGGATTGGGGTTGTCACGTCTGCATGTCCTTCCAGCACCGGCTCTTCTTGTGGTCCCTTCCTTCTGTAACGGCTGTATGTATATGTCAGCCTTTTACACTGAAAAGACTCCATCCCCAGAGAGCTTGCACGTTGCACATTTACTGTTAATCTTGCTATGAAACAGGGTCTTAACCTGGGGCAGAAATAACTGCCTTGGCCACGGTGAAATGTGTGCAAATACACCAAGATAAGAGACATCTGGTGCCCGTGGGCTGAGTCTGATTGGGGGTTCATGATTTGAATAAGAATAATGGGATGTTGCAAAGTAGTCTTGAGGGATTTGGGAACAGGACCTATGACACAATGGGCTGGATATTGCTCATTATATTTTCATAGCATCCTTCTGAAGTATTTATGGTGCTCTTCCTCCAAATTACCCTCCTTTGTCAGCTCTGCCTGGCTCAGACCCATCCCTGTGCTGAAGCATCTGCTTGACTTGCACACTCTGGAAACCTCAGCACTGGGACAAGGGGCTGCCTACATGCCATTTTGGATGTGTGATAGCAAAGAGTGTATCTGTCTTCACTTGAATCCTATTAGTGTGGGAAGCCCTTGGAATAATTAGTGGCAGGAGGCCTAAGTGTGGTCTGGCAGCTAGAGGAAGTACCTGTGTCCCTGGTGTAATCTGTGGCCTGTAGTGAACCTTGTTGTAACTCCATTCCTGCTGTTGTCACTGCTTGCTGTAGTAAAACTCACTTGGGTTTAGTACCCTGAATTGCTCCTTTGTCCCTTTTGGCACTGAGCAGATGAATTTCAGGCCTAAGCTGAGGCATCCACACTTCAGGCTGGAGGTCCAAGAGTACTGGCTGCAAAGTGGTGCTTTTTGCATGTTGATGAATTGAGGTTATGTTATCCCAGAACAGCCTTAGGGAGGATGTGAAATCTTAGGCTCTTAATGCTTCCCAGGTAGCTTCAAAAGGACTGGAAGCGTAGCTAAAAGAGTCAGTTTGTGCTGAGGGAGGCTGGGGTACCAAAATCAGTGCTCCCTTTGCGCAAAATAGAGGGTTTAGTGGTAGTATCTGGTGGGTGGAGTGGGCAATGAACTCTACACATGGCACAGCCTCTCTTGCTGTTTGTCACTGATCAGCTAAAAGCATCAGGAACCTTCCCTTTCAATTCCCAGCTTCAGACCTGGCTTGGAGAATGCCACTTGGACTGTGCATTAGAAACCAGCTCAATGACTTGGTATGTAGCTCTCCGTGTGCCAGGTCATGACCTGACTTCAGCCTGCAGAGGCTTGGGTTTTCAACAGGCTGAATCTCTGCCTTGGCTCTGTGTGAATGTCACCTCAAAGTGCTATTTTGAGCGGCCTGCACTGGAGTTCTGAAGCTAATTGCACCCTGGGGAAAGCAATTCAGAGCCAGCTGTTTGAAATGGGCATTCCACAACCAACCCACTGCTGGCAGCAGCCTCTCTGACACTCTTTTTCCTAGGTTGTTTTCAAGAACTCCTTAATTTTATGGAGGGCTTGTTAATATTTATTGTTCTTTAGCGAAGGCATTGGACTGGGACTTGGAAATGTGGGTTCAGGTCAGAATTATGCTGACCTGTCCCTTTGTATTGTGATTTGCTTGTCTTTGTGGCAGAGGTAGTGATTTGCAGCTGCCCCTTGGGACAATGGCAAGAGTAGATTCATTAACACCTGTGAGATTGTAATATAGTCACATACATAATTTAGTGGAGAACATGAGGGGTGGAGGAAAAAGGGGAATAATAGAAAAGGCAGAAGACTGGCAGTGTGGCTGAAATGCTTTGATTGTTATGGACAGTTTGGCCTGTTCTATTCCAAACCCTTTCCAAGGTTATATATGGTATTGATGAAAACAAATGGTAAGGTCTTAGCACTCCAAAAGTCAACCATTTGCATTGCTTCCTTATGCACATAGTTAACCTTTTTTCTGCTAGGTTAGGTGGTCATGGAGTGGAGGATAGCACTGTGCACAGCTGGGCTTATCAGTGCTAAAATAGACTGATTTCTGTAGATGTCAACTTATAATGCCATAAATCCTTGCATTTCAGTGGGGTTTTCACACCCTCAGCATCTGCACAACTGCTGAAATATTGTTATTTAAGGAGTAGAGAAGCAAATCCTATTCCCTGGATGCCATTGCTCTGTAACAGTCAGTCATTAATATTTGAAAGCACTTCATTTGAAGCCGTTCCTCAGGGATGCTCCAAAGTGCACTATATTTGGAGACCCTTTCAAGATAATGGGTGAGGGTCTGTACCCCAGCACAAGCTAAACCGAGCTGCACTGGACTGAAATGGAAGGATGAGACAGATCTGGGCTGGGAGCCCAAGTACCAGTTGGTTCAAAACACGTGAAACCTTTTAGTATGAGTCACTGTGTCAGCCTGTTGCACTTGGTAATGACTGATGGGCCTTTAAAAGTGCTTTCAGTGTGATGCAGATGGCTAAACTGAATTGCTGGAGACCAAAATTCCTCTGTTTGCAGGCTGGAATCTCTGCTTTCCTCCCTCCCTTCCATGCTCTTGTTGTTCTTTTTGGGTTTATGTGCAGGGATCTTGCTTAAGCAGAATTCTGGACCTCTCTAACCAAGTAATGAGGATTTCTGTTGCTCCAATGCCTATCTTAAACGGTCATCGAGGAGCTTCTAAGCATGAAGGTCCCATAAATTCCTTGCAGTAAGGCAGGGTATCATAGGCCAACTGGCCTCCTTAAGGTCATACAGGGGGTTGGTGCCAGGGTGGAGCCTAAACAAATGGAGCTGGCTTTGAATCCCAGCTCATTGCTATAAAAAGTGAAGCTTTATGTTTGAAATGAAGGGCAGATTGAGGCCGATTCTCTGCTGGGGAATGCAGTGGTGCTTCCTTCATTCATGTGCTGAAGCTTAGGTCAGTATCTGGTATAGGATCCAAGTACCAAAACGTTTCCAGTATTCTGCAGTTCTCCTGCAAGGTGATAAATGATCCTTGCAGTTCTTGAAGGCTGGCATGGAAAACTACTGGCTGTGCCTCCAGGAATAAAGGTGGAGTGAAAAAAAACAAGGAAGAGGCAGTTATGTGGGCAAAAGTATTTAGTGGGGTGATGATAAAGATGAGATGTGGCAGAAGATAACTGGTGTATATATAAATACATGAATGCATTCACTGTTAACTGCAGCCAGAATCACTACCACTGTGTGCTTTGATTTTTTAAGTCATAAGAATAACGTGGGACAGAGCAGCTGATGAATACATGAAGAAGAAGAAGAAGAGAGTGTTTCTCCATGTGTTTATCACCTATGCAGGACGAGGTGACTTCCCTAGCACCCACTGCACAGTTTCTTGCTGCTTCTTTGTATGAGGAGGGGTTTGTTCCATGGTTGGGTGTGTCACTGATATCATAACTGTGGGCAGCGTGTTCATAGTCATTTTGGACAGGTTTATGTGGCACTTGCTGTACCAGAGTGCATATATGGAAAGGCAGAGCATCGTCAGTGTTGTTTGGGAATAGCAACCTAAAAAGGAGAGCGCTGGTTCTGCTCTGACCCTGTGGTATGTTGAGGAGTGATTGGCATGAGCCTTGCGTAGGGAAGCACCAAAGCTCTGCCTCGGAATGCTGCAGCATCATTCCCTGCTCACCAGCTCAGTGGGGTGCAGGCAAGATCTGAGGCTTGCAGCCATCACAGGAGGCTCTGGATCTTTTGTGTTGAGCAGAGCCTTTCTGTGCTGCACTGCATTGTGGTGTTTGTTTGCTCTGCAAAAGGATTTTTCCTTCTCTCTTCCCTATTTCCAGAATAAACCTTATATCCTTGCCAAGCCTCACCTTCAAATCCAGTGGGTGGCTTTATTTTCACTCATTTCTCTGGGCTGGAAGGCTGGCTAAAGGCTCTCTTGTCATGACCTCAGCTATGAGAGGCCTGAAGGTTTAATTCTGCATTAAAGATTCAGACTGAAATGTTAATCAGCCCCAGAAAGGCTATTTTTAGAGCCACAGCCTTGGCTTCCAGTTGAGTTGTTGCAGTTAGGCTTACTTATGGCTTAACTAATCTAAACAGCTTTGGGGGGAAACTGCTGCTTCACAAGGAGCCTGAAGAGGTTGTGGAACCTCCATCCCTGGAGGTACTCAAAACTTGACTGGACATGGCCCTAAGGAGCCTAAACCCGCTGCGAGCAGGAGGTTCATTAGATGATCCCTGGATTTCTTTTCTAACCTACGTGATTCTGTGAATCAGAACTAAGATGTGTATAGTCTCTTACCTGTCTCTGTGGTGATGGGAGTCATTGAAGATCATGTATGGAACAAAGGGCTGAATTACTTTGCCTTCTCTCTATAAGGATCTCCAAGCAAGTTACGAGAAGTAGGGAATGAAGCTCCTCTCCCCTTTCCCCCATCAGTAAAGGACAATAAGAAAGTTAAGGCAAGTTTTGAGTATGATCACAGTGACAAGAAGGGATTAATGTATGTTAGGATGAGCACTTTGTGGCATGGTACACGTTAACCTGGAGTGAATCAGTAGGAGCCATGCTGCCGTCTCAACCCTGCATGAGGCCTTGGAGGTTTGGGCTTGCAGCTGGTGAATCAAGCAGAGAATTCCCTTGTTAACCTCCTTCTTCTGAGCAGAAACCAGAAATCATCCGGCTAATTCTGGCGATGGAGTCTCACAGGCACGTATGATGCAATCAGAGTGCAAGTGTCTGCAACACTATCAACCCCATGTTTAATACCCAGTTGCCTAAATGCTTATGAATCAGAGTCATTAGAGGCTTGTGGGGTTCACTTGGTGTTCTTAATGGGGAGTCACCATATGTTCTGAGGCACCAGACAGCTTGGGAGCAGGATGAGAGTGAGGGTCAGGCTAAATCCTTGGCTGAAATCCTCTTTGAAGGAAAACAGGAAGTAAGGATACTGGGAGGGTGACCAGGAATGTAAACCTGTTGTAGAAGCAGGTGAGGTGTGAGCCAGTGAGCAGGACTGGGCCTGGTACATGCAGAAACACCTATTTGTGTAGAGCAGGGTGGAAGCAAAGCCAGGGGATCCAGACACAATTCCAGGAAGCGAGAGGAAGGAGGGGCTGTTACCAGCAGGGATTGTTTCATTTGGTAATTAGTTCTTACATCTCCTCTAAGTCAAATAAAGCAGAGGATGTGAGCTGCTGAGAACTGGTCCCTCCTCCCCTTCCCCGCGCATCCACACCCTTTCTTGCACATACTCTCCCTAAGTGCACGCTGTGGTGATGAGAGATTTGATGGTGAGGACTTGCTGGTGATGTAGAGCAGGTACCTGGGGGGTATTCAAGAGCGTGGGGTCTTCTTCATGGTCTGTCACTGATGAACTCTGTGGCCTTGGGTGAGTTGTTCCCCTGTGGTGTTCTTTTACCCGGTAGATGCATTTAAGGGATGAAATAAAGGGTTTAATATCTCATCCATCAGGGTTTTATGGTGAAGAGAAGTCTCTAGGTAAATTGTTGGTGTTCTGGCAGAGTCTCTCCTCCCTCCCCTTTGCAAAAGGGAGTTACGTACAGCCTGAACTCCTCATGGCAATAGGGGCAGACCTGCTGCTGGGAGGTATCATGACCCAAATGAGCCTGGAAGTGACTGGTTTGTTCTGTTACTGTTGGCATTCATTGAGTGGCAGCTTTGAAATGGCTTTGGGGATAGGCATTTATTTGCTCTCTTCTCTTTCTCAGGGTGGTTCAGAACCCAGGTTAAGTGGAAGACTGTGTGTGCTGGGATGGAGACCACATGTGTTCCAGCCCTGCCAGCAATTACAGAGGCACAGTGCTGCCAAGAGGCAGGATGTGACCTAGGAAGCAAATATCCCCTCTTCTGAAGGGAAGTTTAAGTCTATGATGTGTTTCTTGGTATCAGATGGTCTTTTTTCTTATTATCAAACAGTAAGTCCGTTAACTTGTATTTGAGAGCACTCGTGTCCCATCTCCACAGTGGACCACATCCAATACCAAGAGACTTCCTCATCTCACTAGGAGGTCTCTAGCAAATGAAACACATCACCTCTTCTTCCTTGTGTGCTAGATTAGTTCCAGGTTGTGAATCCATTATTTAAGGCCTTATCCACCCTGGTCTTAAGCTGCTGTGTGTGTTAGTTCCTAATGGACCATGTGTGTTCCAAGAGCAGTGACATGGGTCCCCCTCTGCCCTTGCTTCTGGGTTCTTGTAGAGCAAAACACATCTTCTTGAATACAAGTTGTCCTCAAACTGCAGTATATGGCTGCAACCATTCATATTCCTTTCTGTTCCTGCCTAAGAACTGAAAAGAGCTGCCTCTTTACTACAAACAATGATTTGTAAAACAGTGATATTTGAAATTAGTGGCTGCTTCTGTCTTTGATGTTCTTGGCACTGTTGATTGCTACCCAAAGCAAGCTGGGAATTACAGTCAGTCATTCTCTTGCCTCATAGCTCAAGGCTATATTTAGTAGTTCAAGTTGCAACAGATCTGGAAGTCGTTCCCTTTAGCAGAAGGCTAATGCTGTGATAGAGCACACTGCTTTGGAAGCGGTGACTTCAGCGCGATTGTCTTCCACCGCGAAGAACTGAACCAGTCTGGGCAGTACTGCAGGGTTATCCGGGCTGCTGCTGTATGTGTTGGTGTTAGAAAGAACCCCCCCGGCCTTTTCTCTGCAGAGAACCTCAAAATCAATACATTTTTAATGCTGGAGTTTTGCCTCACTCTTAGAGCTTGGTGCAGAGCTGCATCTGATTCCTGGGATGCGGTAGGTGACGTTTCCTTATGGGGTGGACAGGGAAGATGCTGTCATTTAAAACATACAGCTGACAAGATAGTGTTATTGCAGCATTTTTCTGTGCTGGTTCTGCAGTTGAATCTGTGCTGAGTGTTCTCTCCAGGGCTCCCTGAAACACAAAAGGGGATGTCTGAATCCAAGTCAGTGCACTGGAGCTGGAGATCCAAGCAAATGTGGAAATCTCCGTCTGCACGCAGCATTTGCAGCTCCAGAATTACAGGTCTGAGAGCTTCATGGGGTTGTCAGAGGGTTTGAAAGCTTGATTTCAATGGAGCTTACTTTAATTGCCTCTTCAGAGTCTAGGTATAAATGACTAGAACCAGTAGTGGCATGACATGATGTGTTTCCTGGTGCCAAAAGGTGAAGGCAGGACAGATGCATTAGGAGTTAAATGAATATCCCAAACTGTTTTTCTTTCCAGTAATAGGAAAGGGGTGAAGGCTGTGCAGCTAGCCATTAACAATGCAAATCCATATGGAGACACAAGAGAATGTTCATTCCTTCTTTCAGTGCAAATGCAGGTATTGCTGGTGCTGGGAGTTACTCCTCCTTTACAAAAAGTAGGGTGGAAACTCGTTGTCTATTTGCTCTCCTCTCTTCTCCTTCCTAACCAGTTTTCCCTGCCCCCTTTATAATATGCCACTGTTTCATGCATAGTCAGTTGCTTTGTGGCTATTGTGGGATTTTTACACAGCAACAAGAAACACAACAGCATAAATAAAGGAAAATGTGGTTGTGGAACCACACGTTTTCACTGAGTTTGCCTCGTTCAGGTTGGCTTTGTCCTTAAAGCTTCAAGATGGTCAAAACCAAATTGTCCTTGTTCTGTGCAGGGACTTGAGGCCAGAGTCTGTTTCTGTTACAGATCTCCTGTTGGACTTGGTATAAGCACCACTGCATCCCCTCTCTGCCCATTTTAGACAGTCCCCATCTGAAGAGCTTTCCTCTGTGCTTCCTTGTTCAGAAGGTTCCCAATTCTGGTTGGAGCCCATAGGTAACAAAAAGAATGTCACATCAGTGTGTAGTAGTGAAGCCCTATACTGAAGAGTAAACCTGGTGGTTTTTGCAGTTGAGCGACTATTAGTTAGCTCATACACATAATAAACATCTTGCTATCAGCAAGTCTGTAGAGTATCTATCCTTTAAAGATAGAAGACTTGCTGATAGCAAAACTATATCAAAACCTAATGTTTTCCCTGGCCCATTTAAGAAACCACTGTCCCTTCTGAGCTGATGTCATTGCAAACTCTTGATTTTCTTCCTGTTTCTTTTTCCAGGGTGGTAAAGGAGGAGATCTCAGATGACAACGCAAAGCTTCCTTGCTTCAATGGAAGAGTTGTGTCCTGGGTATGTTGGTTCCTGTGTCTGTGTGTATATGTGATTTGATACAGTGGGCACAGTGGCAGGGTAGCTGGTTACATACATCCTGACTGTTAGAAGTGTCTTGAGTCTCAGTGGAAGCAAAGGCTTACATTTTACATGAGGATTACATGTGCCTTCACTGTAAAATCAAATACAGTATTGATTGCATGCTGCTGCTCACAGTAGAGTGCATGTGTGCATGCTACTATTATGTAAGGATAGTGCAGTGTATCTTTTAAACATCAGTTTGACTGAGAGAGTGTTCTTAAGTAATGATGCCATGTGGTTCATCACATACAGCCCCTGCTGGGTTCTAAGCAGCTGAAAACATTGCTCTTGTGAGGGCAAGGGCTGGCAGGTATTTGAGCTCAGCTTTATCATTTAATATGATCACTGCTTTTTGCTCTATTGATTGCTTTTAATTTTAAGGCACTCAGATTCTGGCAGCAGGGTAGTTCCAACAGGTTGTGAGTATTAGGCAAGTAGAGCCAGAGCTTTGTGATGCATGGGCTTAACCTTAGTCCTCCTGCACACTCAAAGGTGTACAGAGTAGTAAGCACCTACTAGGTTTTGTATGAAATTGAGGTCTTAAAAACTTGGGATAAAGTTCTCACTTTGGTTTGTACTCTCTTGAAAGTTACCTGTTTTGTCACTGGGAAACGCATTCAGGTGGAAAAGGTACTTCTTTGGCCTTCGTGCTCCAACCTTTTGAATTGGCAGCAATAGCTGATTAATAACCAGGGTGACTTCCAGAGCTGTGTATTTCCATTCAGCAGTGGGTGTTAGGTATCTAAATGCCTTGGTATGAAAACCAGTGAGTGTTTCAAAGCACAGTTATGCTGATAGAGACCTGTGCTGCTGGGCAGTGGTCAAGGGGAAGAAATGAACACAATAGGGATCTGCCTACTTGCCTTCCCAAAGAGGGGATGATCCTCGTGTGTCGTGCTCCATGGAGGAGTACGTTGGTTGTCAACAGAAGTGTTCATTCTCTTGGATAAAATAATTTCATTAGAGAATGAAAATGGCCTTTGAGACCTAATGGTCCCTCGAATGCTGTGGGAGACAGCACAAGGCTCTTTCATAATGAGGTTGTTGGCTTATGTCAGTTCTTGTGCAGGAAATGGACATGTGATGGGGTCACTTCTCCAAGCCATGGCAGGACATAGATGCTAATGGCCACTGGTGTGGTGTGAGGCCCTTAATCCTCGGAGGAGCTGGAGATGGCTGAAGGGCTCAATGCTGCTGAATATGCTGCTTTCAGGCACTGCTTCAGCTCTGAATCTTGGTGACGGTGGGTTCGTATTCAGCCCAAGGATAAGTGGGCTATAGCATGGCTTTCTGATGGGATGGGAATAGATGGTACAAAAAGGGATCTCATGTGTAATTAACAAGCTGAAGAGAGCATCCTGAAAGCTTCAGATAATAAAGGCTATAAAGATGTCACTTATGTTGCCATAGTGTGAGGGCAGCGTCTGTTTTAAAAGCAAAGGGGTAGAAATGAGCAGTAGCTCTTATCAGAGGAGCAAATTAATCCTGAGAACCCTTTTCCTCCTTCTCAGTACGTAACAATTGCACTGTGTTTGCTCCTCAGTGTCATTCCCTCCCTGTTTTGTCCCCTTTCTCCCATGCTTTTGAACTGATAGGAATTCAAACCCCAGGCTGATATTCAGATTGCTTTCTGCATCCCTGAGCTGAGTCTCTTCTTCCCAATGCACTCAGGAGCATGGTGGTGTTTGTTTTTATCTGTGTGGTCTAGTTAAAGACTCATCTTCTGCATTGGTGGTTCAGTGCTCTAATGATTCATTCTGAACTTGTGCACACTATTGGGGCTCTTCCGTGCAGCAAAATTACAGTGAGCGGAACGAAAAGGAGACAGAAGAGAAGGAAGAAAGGAAGGAGGGGTGGGGGTAAGATATCGGTATTGGTCGGCGAGTGGTATTGTATTCTCTTTCCTTGTTATTTCCTTTATCATTAT
>JAVHNF010013375.1:4938-15087 GCA_034783455.1 Micropsitta finschii
ATTTGTGAGATCTGAGCTGCACAGGGATGGGTAACTTGGAGTGTCAGAAAATTCTTAGTGAGGATTTTGAATAAAGTTGCACTGAAGTATTTCTATAAAAAAGCTTAAATGAGCACAAAAAGCAAATCACACTCTGACCTCCACAGTCTGACCTCACAATCCAGCTTTTGGCAAGCACCCAGTATGAAATGGTTGTGAAAAAAGGCAAAAGGAAAGACAGACACTTTATAATTGTCCTCAGCTTTTGTACCTCAAAAAGCAAGAACTTCACAATAGCAAAATAGAGGCAGGGCCGCGGAGCCACTTTTTGAATGCATTGTTTCCAACATTTAATCTCCAGTTTGGAGAAATTTAGCAATGGTGTCAAAACAAAAGCATTTTTCAGTCCTCTTAGTACTTAGAGCTATACCCTATTTAGTAAACAGACATTTGGAGGAAGGCCTCTGCTTCCTTGAGCATATAGTATGTGCACTTCCATCAGAAAATGCATTTGTTTTCTTTCTTTATCAGTGAAAGTAAGGGGTTTCACCAAATGAATGTCTAGATCTTTATAGATCCTAGTTCTGAATTGACGGAAATCAGTTTTCAAAGTAATAAATCAGAGCCTTTATGAAACATCACTGCTTTTTTGCGTTATCTACCTCTAATTAATATGCACAGTGCAAAATTATGTGGGATGCTTATGTAGTTAGGAAAATATTTTCTTGGGCTATTTTTTTATACATTAATATTTACAACTAGAGCTGCAAAATAAGATCTAAACCATTTAGTGTTGGACTGCCTTTGTAAACAGCATACATTTTGGTTGCCCTGAAACACTGCACAGCTCTTCTCCTCCCAGAATGGCGTTGTCCAGCTCCTTAGCTGTAGTTAGAGAAGTTCATTGGAGGAATGTGTTCCTTAGAGATTCTCCTTATTTCTGAGGCTCTTCCTCTTGGTTAAAGGTGGCTCAACAAGCTGGGCAGTTACCAAGTAAAGCAGCCCGCTGCACTCACGAGACTGTTTCATTCCTGGTGCCACCTGTTGGGGTCAGGGACCAAGAACAGGTGAGTTTCAAGTTCTTATTGTGGCAAATGGCTCTTTAAAGCAATTTGTAAGAGAGAGGGGAAAATGCATCTTAGGGGAAGGAATTATGAACCTTCGACCACTCTTGAGCTAGCACATCCTGCTGGAACGTTGCACCCTAACAGATGCTCGTGATAAAGAAGGAGGTAGGGATGTCATGTCAGATATTTTGACATTGAAATCGGAGAATGTTAGCAAGGGATAAACCAGTGCGAGGTTTTTGGGTTGTTAGGGTTGTCTCTTTTGGTTTTTACTTTCTGTTGTTGTTGTTGTTGTTTTTAATGAGTAGCTAATTCTCAAGTCCCAAAAGGTTTAGATCTTACTTTGCAGTCCCCAAAAAAAAAACCAACTGTTTGGGTAGAAAACTCTAGAGGAATGTCATAAAATGATGATGAGTCACATGTTTGCTGTGGAAACTGGGATCAGATGAGTAAAACAACCATTCTCTGTTCAGGGAGCACTTTGGAAAAGAAAGGCGGCAAGGAGTTTGTGGAAGCTGTCATTGAGCTCCGCAAAAAGAACGGGCCATTGGACATAGCTGGAGGTGAGGATCTGCGCTCGGGAGCATGCAGCCAAAACACACAGGCACTGGCTTCACTGTCTGCAGCACTCAGACAGCAGAGCTCCTACTTGTGCACTAATACGACACTTGGGATCCTACTGTCTGCATGCAGCTTTTATGAGTTACGTGATACTTCTGTTCTCCAAAGTTAATATACACACGTAGCATCTCAAGTCACCATTGCCAGGAAAGTGGTGTGATACTCCAAGTAAGAGCAGTCTCTTAACAGGTATACACATACACAGCGAACACTGATTATTAAGAAAAGCAATTCATAAGACTCTTATTTTTCAGAATGGTTGCTTCCAACTCTGTTAAACATCTGCTTTGCCCACTTTCACTGAACTTAAGCACGTGCTTAAAGTTCAGCATCTGCTTGGGCACTTGGTTTAGTCAGTGCCAAAATCATCACCATAAAAGCTTACGACTTTTTGATGCCTAGTTATCAAAATTTATGTAATATCTGAGAAAAATCTACTATATGAGTAATAAAGTGTGGTAATGGCAATATATAATTTTACACCATCTGTGAAATTGCTGATACATGTTGTTCATATAGAGGGCTGATTCTGCCATCTGTGTTTATGCTATAAAAATAAATACAGTGTGCGCAGTTTTGTAAACGAATTCTAACTAAAGCTGAAGGGGAGATGTGAGGCTTCAGCTCTGACAGGAGAAATTACAACTGTTTACTTCTGGTGCTTAATACATTGAATTGGGGTTATTTTTTCCCTGGCTTTTTAATACATTTTTAATACATTTTTCTTGGAATTCTTGTCCTGCAGAAGTGTGTAGAATCAGTTATTTGTTTTTTCTTCTGTACAGTATTCCTTATCAGCCCAGATCCAGCTGCTTACAAATAGGTTGCAAGTTGGAGAGAAAAGTTCCCCCAGAAGCAAGAGTTGCTTGGCAGTCTTACCCCATGGGGAGCTCTGTGCTGCACCATGAGAAACTGGGTGGCAGAGACTTGTAGGAGGACTGGAGAAGAGTTGATACACGTTGATTTCTCAGTCATATGGGTACCCAGTTTTCAGACTTCTCAATTATCCCTTTAATCTACCAATAATCAAGATCCTTAGCTGGAATGTAACTGTAGCCAGCACAGAATGCTTCCATGCTTGTCTCTTTCTACAGCAGAAGCATAACTTAGTTCGCCTTTCAGAGCATTTGTATTAAGGGACAACTGCTCTTGGTAATGAACAGTTATCCTTAACAGCATCCTAATGAGTTAATTAATGACAACCCCAGAAAACAGTCCCTGAGAAATAGTGAAGTTGGTGATGTGTGTGAATACAGTGTTTTATTATTGCAGGATGAAGTTATTATCCACATTTCACATCTGACTAGAGATACGTCAGCTGCTTTTAATAGACTTTTTTTTCCTGGGATTTATGATGTATTCTGAATCTGCCAGCGTTTTAGTTGCACATTATGACAAATTAACATTGCCTAACAGTGAGGCTCTTCAACATGTTGGGGATCTGCAAACCCACCAGAACAGAAATGCTCATGCTTCCATTGTCCTTCAGAACGCACTCTTCTGATTCACCTCCAGTCAGAACGTCATATGACAAAGTCTATTTTCTCGATCCTGCATCAGCTATGGGATAGTATCCATATGTGGTGATTGTGCTCCAAGAGGTTTTTTTCTACTACACTTAAATAACAAAATGCCTCATAAACATTCCAGAATGGAGTGGAGGGTTTCTGCCCTCTAAGCACCTTTACAAACCTCTTTATTATTTATTATTTTTTTAAATTATTGGCATTTTTACTATTGTTTTTGAAGGCATAAACTGCTATTTTATCCCTCCACTTTTGTGGCTGTGTATAATTATATCCCAAAGCATGTTAGGGGCCTGACTCTTGGTGAAGGTTCAGTGTATGTTCTTGTTAGAATTGTTGTTCCTTTTTACATACAACCTAAACAAATTGTATTTAGCTGAAGGTCTCACAAGTCTTCATGTGTCTGTCCAGCACCCTGATACTTACTGTAGCTCTGCAATAAACTGAACCAGAGCACGATCATCCCCTGAACAGGTTTAGCTTCTAAAAGATTACTGCCTTTTTCCTTCCACGTTGCACAGGTTTGCACAAACCCCAATTTAAATGTTTCCTTTGATGTCAGCCATGAATTCTTGCTCTCTCGAAAATAAGCTCGATTATAGCTATGATTTATAAATTACCACAGCAAAGTGCAGCTGGAAATGGAAAATACAAAGTCTCTGTAATCATGTTGTTATATTTTAAGGCTGTGTGATTTGTAATCTAAAACATTCACTGGGGCTAAAGGAGCGTCTGTCAGTTGTTTGCGATTTTAATCACATTTGCACTCTTTTAATCCTAAGGAGAGGAAAGCAATTATGTTTCACTTTCGGTTTTTACTAGCTGTTGTCAGTGCTGGCCATGGATTGCCTGCAAAATTTGTGATCCACTGTAATAGCCCAGGCTGGGGCTCAGACAAATGCGAGGAGCTGCTGGAAAAGACGGTGAAGAACTGCTTGGCTCTGGCTGATGAAAAGAAGCTGAAATCAATTGCGTTTCCTTCAATTGGCAGCGGCAGGTAAGGCTGTTACACAAACCCAGTGCCAAATAGGTCACGTTTTCTAAGTGCCATCTCATATGCTGCAATCCCTTCTCATGTACAAACCCATTGGTACAATGCTGACTTTATTCTTTGTTTAAGTCCTTTCCCTAAATGTTTCTTCTAGGTTGGTTGAAGCTGTGTGTGGAGCCTGCGGTATGAACACTAGTTCAGGCAGGTCTCATAGTAATCCCTGCAGAATATTAAAGCATGCAAATGGGTTAAATAGCATAAAATAAACTTCTAAAGAGGATACTAAAAGAGAGATTTTTTTTCAGACAATTTGTTCATATAAACTGGGATGTAGAGGAGGACATGAAGGGGTCTGTTTTACCTAGTTTTAGTGCATAATTAAACTTACTGCAGTGTATGTCCTAGGATAGCCAGAAGATGTGACTTAGTGTTCATTTATGCAGCAAACCTGAAATGCCTTCATTCTCATGATGTGGTCTTTGAAAGCCAAAGTCTAAAGTTAAGGTCCTCTGGCTTTGTACAAGATGCTCAGTGCCTGTGGAGTCTGAGTATGGGCTATACTGCTCTTGGGTTTGGGGTGGGGAGGGAACACTTGGACCTTAATGATGGCTCAGTATAAGGCCAACTCTAGGCTGAACAACACGGTTGTGTATTTAACCCTGAACAACTACCCCCTTTGAATTTGTCATGAAAGAAGTTGGCTGAGGTACAGGAAGGATATTCTTCCCATTGTTCCATATTGCAGCACTGGATTAATTCCTGCCTGTTTTGTGGGTTAGAACAGAAAGTGCTATTTGAGCTTTTGGGTGAATGGCAATAAAGAAGTAGAAGTTTCATATAATAAATAAGGATAATAAATTTAAGCAACTTGTGTGAGTCAAAGCTCCAAATAAGGTTAATTTGCTTGAGAGTTTTTTTAAGAGGATAACAGGAGCAAACCTTGTGCAACGGTAGAGTATAGCAGAGGGTTTGTACTAATGTGTTGAATTAGCTGTGAGGTTCATGGGCTAGTCAGTACAAAGAGAAGCTTTGAACTGCTTTTGGGAGAAACTCTATTCCTCCACAGCCTGTAGAGCAACTATGGAATTGGTTATCTAAAAGCAAGACTATGTAAAGTATCTTCCCTGTCTTTCCTGGAGAGCTCCCAGGGAAGCATCATTCCCAACCCTCATTGTGAAGTAGTTGATTGGTATTGGAAGACGATGAAACCCCGAACAATCATTAGATTCACATTCTGTTATGAAACCTGATTACTGACAGGCAAGATCTGAGGTGAAGTCCTCCACTTGGCACGTGCACATCATTCTCGCTCAAGCCAGTTGAAGTGGTGCTTTGAAATGACGGAGAGGAATCAAAAGGCCTTGAGAAATAGATGAGGTTGTGTATTTTCTTTTCCCTCTTAATTAGAGATACTTAAGCATAAATTAAATTTGGAGAGAACATAATATATCCTGACAATGCTCTTGACTTGTCTTTATGAAGTCAGACGCATTAAAAGAAAAATAAAAGTCAAGCTTTTAAAGACAGCAAATGCCAGAGACACCACATGTATGCAGCTGCTCTAGTACAGACATCTGTCAAGCAGACAAAATTAGAGGCAAGAGTGCTGACTTTAGCAAAGACAAAGATAAAAAGAGATGAACATTTGCAAGTTAATTAAGCACATTCTTAGCTTTAATTATATGCTTAAGTCCCAATAAAATCAGTAAGAGTTATAGCCATGTTTAAAATTGTTTGCTTAAGGAATTTGTTTATTTTTCTAATAGAAGGCACACAAGCACATTTTCTGTTACTGTGTATTGACACAGATGTACTCAAGTTCATTTGTCTCAAGCCTCTGTTCTCAGTCATGTGTTAGTTAAAGAAAAATGCCTTTTAATGACAGTGTGGAAAGCTTGTTTTTAATTTATACTATATGCAGAATTAACTTTCAAATGTAAATATCTTAATTCTAGTTTTATGTGTTTGGGGACTTTGTTTAGGTATTTTTTTTTCATAGAAACATAGAATGTTTTGGGTTGGAAAGGACCTCAAGACCATCTAGCTTCAGCTCCTCTGGGCAGAGACACCTCCCACTAAACCATGTCACTCAAGGCTCTGTCCAGCCTGGCCTTGAACAGAGATTCCATCCAGCAGGATGGAGCATTCACAACTTCCCTGGGCAGCCCATTCCAGTGCCTGCCTCATCATCCTAACAGTAAAGAGCTTCCTCCTTATATCTAAACTGAAATTTCCCTGTTTTTTAACCCGTTACCCCTTGTCCTGTCACTACAGTCCCTGATGAATACTCCATCCCCAGCACCCTTGTAGGCCTCCTTCAGATACTGGAAGGCTGCTATGAGGTCTCCACGCAGCCTTCTCTTCTCCAGGCTGAGCAGACCCAACTTCCTCAGCCTGCATCTTGAATGCTGGTTAATGGATGCTACAGCACGACTGCAAAGGCAAAGCTGAAAAATAGCATAGGTTGATTAGCACGAAAGCACAATTCTTGGAGCTTCAACTGATCCTAAACGAAAGACAGAGCACTTGTAAAAAAATAGTTTCCATTTTCACATACTTGTTTCTTATTCTTTAGTATCAAACACAGCAGTACTTCACACAGAGAAATCTGTAAAGTTATAAATGGTATAAACCATTATGTTTGCCGCTTCAGCTGTAAGGTATAAATCTGGAGTAACTGCAAAGGCTTAAACCTCAAAATATGCACCAATGCAACTGAGAGCTACAACCAGCTCCTGAATTTCAACAGGCTTTTGTCTGGAGACAGTGAGAGGAATCTCCCTTAGCCAGGAAGGAAAAACTAATGAAGTCAGGTAAGATTCTGTTAGCAGCAATGGGAGGCACAGGTTATTAAGTGGATCTTTGTATGGCTGCCCCACCTCCAGTTTTATTTGCTGGGAGCTGGTTATGTAACTAACACAAAAGAAAATCACCATTTCTAGGTTGTTTTCCTTTGCAAGCTCTGGGCTGCCAGGAGGAACTGAGGGAATTCAAAAGCAGCCTCCCTTCTGTTGCTCCTCTGGGTGTTCCTCTTTGAAGTGGCACCCTAAGCGGCTGCTCATTCACTGGGTTTGTAGGCAGTCTTTACAGCAATACTTTCCACCCTTCAAGCTTAAGTACAGAAACATACAATTAATTAAAGCAAGTTCGTGGTGGTGTTACTTCAGCCTTTTATTTCTACTTGGTGGCAGACTCTAAGACTCAGGTACTCTTTGTAAGTAGGATTTCAGACACTCTGGTTTGAATACTGAATGTTATAGGCTGATCTGATCTGATCTGGTTTGAATGCTGAATGTTACAGACTGATCTGATATGGCTTGAGTAACATGTGAACAACCCAAGAAAGCCATTTAGCTATGGCTTAAAGGGAAAATTAATTCTAAAATCTAGAAACAAACGCCACAATGGTTCTAACTCCCTTGCAGTATTACTGTGCTGTATTTAACTGAGGGTTTAACCCTTTGTTCTGATGGAGGCTTTTAAAACACTTTTTCCCCACTCCAAAAAAATATGAGTAAGCCTAAAATTAAATATGGAATGACTGCAAAGTGGGCTGGTTAGTGGACCCTAATAACTATTCTATGATTCTATGACATTTGTTAATAGACAAATGGACCACTGACCTGACAAATGGCTGTAAGGCAACAAAAAGTGCATCTAATGCTGCTTGTAATAGCAGCAGCCAAACATCCCATTACTGGTTCCCAAATATTTTCCTGGTGTTGAATGTTTGTAAACCATCCTCTTGTGCTGCTGCCAAACTCCAGGAACACTCTCCAGAACAGTTTTAGTCCTGAACTAAAAAAAACCCCACATTATTAAGAATTACTATGGAGAAAAGATTTCAGTGGCTCTGTCCTAATGGAATGGCTCTCTCCCATTTCCACATAGTGCGGGCATTGTTTATTTTCATTCTTTGAGCACAGGATTTTATAGCCATAATTATCTCTTTTTCTCATAGTACAAAGAGTGCAATTTTTATTCATTGAGGTCAACATTTTTCTTGCATTCCTCCTCTGTTTCTTTCTTTCCCTTTAAAATTAGCTATTAATAACAAATACAACAGATTTATGTTATCAAAATATCTGCTGGGGTAGAGATTTCATTTTAAATGAACATAGATCAAAAGTAGCAATGTAAAATGGTCAGCTAGAGGAAATGATGTTTTGACTCCACCTCCATTCTCCATATGCTTTAAAAGAAATAGTTCTTCAACCATGCAACCTCATCTTAAAACCTTTTTGTGCAATGATTTTCACCAAAATCTGGATTCTTCAACAAGCAAAGCTCAATCAAGTGGATTTTAGAAGCTAGGAGCTGATCATGGTCACCTGGCTGTGAAATCCTGCTAGCTTGCCAGTACTGAGCACGCAAACTTGATGCTTTACATCTTTTTTAAAGGGTGGGGAGAGTGCACTCAAGTATTTATTAAGGAAGATAGTAAAGCCCTGGACTTACTCCCTTCTTATATATCGACTCTCCTGTTTCTCCTGTGCTGCAATGTGAGCTGCACTGCCTTTACCCAGTCCTGTACCCTTCATAAAATACACCCAGAGGGTTAAAGCTCATCCTCCATGCCCACCACCTGAGGTCCGAGAGGCTCAGGAAGGAGCTGCTGAAAACCTGGTAACAGGAAAAGGTCAGGAGCAGTGTGTTATATCCTGTATGTTTGGATTAGCCCACAGTAGATAAATAAACTGATTTAATGTCTAATGACATTTTCAAACAATAGCTAATACAATTATCCAAAGTATGCAGAGACAAAAGATGCACACAGATGCACCAGAATATGTCTCTAATACATCCACACAATGATCTAACAGTGAATTTCAGCAGTTTGACCATCCAAATTAGAGGCCAAACATAAAGAAGACCAAGTTTAAAAGCCTACCGACTAGAAAAGATGCAAATATTCCTGCCTTGCTCATTATCACTCCCATTTGCATGCAGCTATCAGGGTTTTTGCTATATTTTTAGTGTAATTCATGTTTTTGAAACAGAATCGTGGTCTTTTCAAAATAAATGCTACGGAAATGAATCACAAGCTCTAAAACCTTTTGGAAAGCTTCTCTGAATTAGCTGGGTTAGCAGCTCTGAGGGATTTTTGCTAAAACCATATAAAGATCCTGAGTCAAGCCAGCAGAGGAAGGACTTGCAATGGGCCCAGGTGCTACCGCTGCTCTTCCAACCTCTTTGCCACTGACCCTCTCTTTGCTGGAGGCTCCTGTAACGATAGAGCTGACACAGGAAAATAACATTCACGCACCCATGATACCCCTTCAAAGGCTGCACCTTCACAGCCCATTTTGGAAACCAAGCCAGGAAGGTGCAGACACACACATGCCGTACCCTCACCCTCACCAGAAGGGAGGCTGTGCCATCCTATCGGGGCCCCAGCACATCCAGCTACTACAGCCAGTTTCACCAGAACTCGATTACGAGCAGCCCTTAGGGAAAAGGTAGTTGAATTTCTCAAAGCAGAGACGCTGGTTCTGAAGAACGAATGCATGATTAATGGAGCTGCAGCACTGGCACAATTACGGTCGCCTTTATGAAGTTTTCCATCAAAGTTCTTAGAACCTGCAATATTGTAGCAGATTAAAAAAAATGAAAGGGTATAAAGGTTGTGCTCACATAAAAGGCAGTTGTAAAGCAACTAAGCTAAAATTTGCAAGTAAGTCGTGCTTACTTCAGCTGATTTGCACATTCAAGTTAGTTAAACTTTAAGTAATTACCAAAACATTTTCAGACACGTTATGACCAAATATGAACTTGCTGAACACTCACACTAAGATAAACCACAGATAAACAGTCATAGATCATAGAACCATGGAATAGTTAGGGTTGGAAAGGACCTTAAGATCATCCAGTTCCAACCCCCCTGACAAGGGCAGGGACACCTCACACTAAACCATTCTACCCAAGGCCTCATCCAGCCTGGCCTTGAACACCACCAAGGATGGAG